>JAULBP010017208.1:0-13872 GCA_032355345.1 Lepetodrilus pustulosus
TAACGAAAGGAAAAAATGGGATCCACATCCGACCCCGCATTATATCCGAATCCACGGTGCATCGGACCGTGTTATATTGAGGGGGCACTGTACTCATTTCTAAATAATTCAACCAAGTGTGCTGAGAGAACCTTTCAGCCATGTGATGAAACTAAAACATTAATAACATGCTAAAGATAAATGACTTTGGCACCAGTAATAAAGCAGTAACACACCAGTAACACAAACCACTACGTACGTCTATAGCATACTTGACTCTGCCGGCATAGTGCACGATGACGAACGCTCCCTCCTTCAGTTGGGGGACCTTATAGTACGGGTTATTTGTGTGTTGGTGTGTGAACTTGGACAGCAGTGTGTCATTCGTGGCTCCAGGGAAACTGAAACAAACAGAAGACATGACATTGTCTGGACAACTAGGTGTATTTTCTAATAAATGTTTGATTAAACACCACACAAAGCGAACTGGGTTACAATTCACCAATTCTTTGTTTAAAATGTTACTCGCTTGTAACAAGAACACTAAAAATTAGTGTGTGTGTGTGTGTGTGTGTACGACAGTGATCCCTACTTTAGCTCCTCGTCCATCAGGCAGAACAGTCCCTTGGGTCGTTTACTGAACAGCTCCAGGCATGCGGTGTTGTCGATGAACTCAATGTTCTTCCACTGGATGCCCTCTCGCTGGTACTCCTCCTGAAGGACGCAAAAGATAAATCACTGCCCATCCTATTGCCCATCTGTACTGCCCATCCTACTGTAATGCTCTACGTTACATCTTTGAGGCACTGTGTCCCTGTGTAGACATGAGACTACTTGACCTGTAGGTAAACGGCTTGTTAATCTGAGCTGGACAGGTGGACAATCTTTACTGTCAAGCACTGTACAGCCATCTGTACTGCCATCTGTACTGACCATCCTACTCTGACCATCCTACTCATTCAATAACTGCCACTCATCTTGAAGATTGATACGAGTATTGTGCTGTTACCATAAATAAGACAGTACCTGCTCAAACTTGAAGATATGTTGGTTGAAGTAGTACTGCAGATGTTCGTTGGCAAAGTTGATACAAAACTGTTCAAAACTGTTCTTGCCAAAGTCTTCGAAGCCAAAGATGTCGAGCACCCCTATAGAATTGCCCTGGAAACCAGTAAACATGTTGTTAGGCCAGTTTCAAACTGGGGGATGATATCCAAGTACATAGAATTAATTTCTTACCTGGAACTGAATACAAAAATATATGTGATATACCATATGAATACAATAGTAGTATAATAGAATCACAATAGACTTGTCTGTGGAGTATCTATACTGGTCTTTGCTTAGGGTACTATTTTGATTGGAAGGGCTACAAAAGAACATTGGCTCAGGTGAAATGGTTCCGAAAATGGTCAATATTTGATATAGGAGATTCAGGAAATCCCAAAAGATATAAGAAAATATTAGGAAATGGTGGGAAAATATTCATCTACAAATCCCAGGTCCATGAATCATGACAGAAAACAACACAGCAGAAATAATATGTTGTTTCTTCAAATTGGGAATGAATAATAAAACAAAACTAATTTATCTGTGGCGAAATGATGGCAGTTACTTGTATTACTCTAGCACATGGAAGAACACCTAGAATGTGCATGTCATTTAGATCAATATGGTCTACTCTATATCATTTAAACAAAGTGTAATAAACAATGTGCAGTAGGGCAAAAATAAATAAAACAATATTAAGAATCATGCAAAGACCCACATTGTCAGGTACCTGTGTGCATACATAACAATGTGGAAAATAAATATGGAGGATTAAAATAAAAGCAGAAATGAATTGGACAGAAGATGAACTGGTGGATCGGGGAGGGACTGATGAGGAGAAACATGTTAAAGCTGAACGTCGCCAACTGCAGGCATCAGAAAGGTCAATGTGCACGTCTTACATTCTCACTCTCTGAGGAGGATATACTGAGCTCTTACACACTTCCTATTGTGCTATGTATTATTGAAGGAGGTCAGGGTTAGACATTGTTTCAATCATAACAGTGGAAATATTAAATGTTAGTGGTACTACTGAAGACATGGTTCCAAGCAGAGATTGATTGGATAAGCTGGTATCTATGTTATAAATGCGGACAAGCTCATCTATCTTTTTGATAAGTAGAACACCTCATTGCATGATCAGAGCTTGCGAAGAAAGAAACCTTTTTCAAATGAAACAAGTTTAAATTATCTGGAAGCAGTACTAGAACATAAATATCACTTTGTATGTTTAGTATTCATCCATCACCACACTCTGAAAGCACTAGGTTCCATAGTTCTTAATTTTCATGTTCCATTTCCAGCCTCATGTATATGCAGATCTAATGAAACCAATTCAGCTAAACATGATCGAAAAGATAGTTCTTTTTTAAACATGGCCTCTTTGCCATGCCTGTATGTTACAAACTCTACATGGAGACCAAATTAAACTTCTTTGACAGCAATATCGCGACCTGACGATCTTACAAACTTTATCTCTGGATGGACAGCCAATATGCAATCTGTGGAACCAGTATCAGATCAACTCATCAATTGGCAAGAAAATAATCCAGTGAAAATAAACTGACAAGCAAATGTACGCTAATGTAGGACTGTCTGAAGACAGACATTAGAAGAACATAATCAACTGAGGGAGCATGCAGACATAACGCTGGGTGGCGCTGAGGGACCAGCTCGTACCAGGGCCAGGGGGTCACAGTCCAGCTCCTCCTGGACAGGATATGGCACAGATATTTCTGTTCTGGAATCAAGGGATTTTACTACCACTTCCTTTGGATGCTGAAATAAGGGGAGGGAAGGCGTTTAACTGACGCTATCGTACAATACCATGGAAACTAAACTGGCTGTACTTTTCTATGATAACAGGTTAAAAAAATAAGACACAGTGAAAAAAGACTTGAGGATAACTTACTTTCATGTCTTATACTGTATTGTCAACATATTTTCAGTAATGCCTATATGAAAGAAGTACTATTGTGCACAGTCATCATATTGAGGTACCAAATACATGTAACATACATTCATATACCTATTGTACTAAAAATTCAACAGATGACAAATAGTTTGATAGTATAACCCTCCGCAATCAGGAAACCTGGTTCAATGTTTTAATTTCCATACCAATGTCGATCTATCTCATGATCTTGTTCGCATAAATTGATTGATTGAATTAATGCTTTACATCGCAGCAGGAATATCTCACCAATAGGCGACGATTACATAAATTACAAAATACTACAGATATGCTATGCTACATTACAATTAGCACTTCTGTGATACATCATCCTTGCAAATACTCCAGTAAATGAGTCACAGATACTGTAACCAATGATATGGCTGTATACCTGATGTTCACTGTTGTGTTTCTTTGCCAGGAGAGCTTGATTAACTTTGAGGACAATCCAGTCAAACAGTGATCCGTAGAGGCACTTGGCCATGGCGTCGCGTGTTGCGATAGCCTGAAAACCACAGACAACAGCTTTAAAAACACAGACAACAGCTTTAAAAACACAGACAACAGTGACATCGCAGAGTTAATTATCTATTTGTTAGGTGAGTTAATCAGTTAACAACATGCAGTACAGTGGACCCCATTTATCGGAACTTCGGATATCCGGGGCCCTCACTATCCGCAGTTTTTACTGGGAACCATATAACAGTCATCCTATGTAAAATGACTCAGACATCTTGAAATTCAGTTACTCACACGATTTTACTGGGAATGCAACGATTCTTATAAACGGAGGTCAACTGTAGTTGACCAGACGCGGGTACTTACGTCCTCCATGCGGTAGTTGATGACCACCGTCTCGTCTCCAGCCACGGTCTTCTTAGTCGTCAGCGCCTCCAGAACTGTCTTCTCCTTCACCTGCAACACAGACAGACAGACAGGTGTACAGACAAAGTCATGTGTACAGACAGACAGGTTACAGACAGACGGGTGTACAGACAAAGTCATGTGTACAGACAGGTGTACAGACAGAAAGTCAGGTGGACTGACAGACAGACATACAGACAGACATACACACATACACAGACAGATCCATACAGACACACACACACTGGCAGTGGCTCTGTAGCATACTACCCATGTCTATGTATACTCATTGTACGTCAAACATTGTCAGTTCATATAAGATGTTAGGGTGAGTTATGGCTTTGAGCCACTATAAAGATTAATTCACTGTGAAGTAAGCCTGCAATATGTGGTGAACTAGGAAAAGCTATCAGTCACTGATTATAGAGTTTAACATTGCGATGGGAATCTTTCACTTATTTGCGACGATTGTAGTAGGTTATCATGAACTGTCAGCATTGTCAGTACTGATAAACATTGTCAGTGCCGATACATATTGTCAGATACACATTGTCAGTACCGATAAACATTGTGAGTACAGATACACATTGTCAGTACTGATAAACATTGTCAGTACCGATACATATTGTCAGATACACATTGTCAGTACACATCGTCAGTACCGATAAACATTGTGAGTACAGATACACATTGTGAGTACAGATACACATTGTCAGTACAGATACACATTGTGAGTACAGATACAATGGGCAGGCAAGTGATGCGAGTACAAATACCCACCTTCAGCAGAGTGCAGATGATGCCCACAGTCGCCTCGTTCTTCACTGACACGGACTCATCATGATGCTGGTCACCTTTCTGTAACAATACGGTCATCATTACACTAACATTCCAGCCTTTAGACAAGCTTACTTTAACTTGGACCACAATTGTCACTAGAATCAAATATGTCTTGGTCAACTGGATATAATACAAGCAGTTACACGAAATCAATTAAACTTGCCAGATATTGCAAAATCTTCATAATAATTAATAATTACTGAAATTAATTGATAAATGTCATATTATCAATTATGACTTGCTAAAGTTAGGAATGTAAGATTTTGTCTAAATATGAGAAGATGCAATACACAATACTTAGAAATGTGAATGCCCTGTACAGAGGGTAGTATCCTAACTGGACAGACATGAATACCTTTCTGAACTCGATGTTTCCCAGATGTAGCACGGCTGACAATACCGCAAAGATCCTACAAAAAGTAACCAACACAAACAATCAGTTTCAGCGAAGCAGCATTCAATATACATCTTTTTGTGAAGCAGCATACATCTTGTAACTCAGTGAAGCCTTTGAAGCAAAATACCTATAACATCATGAAGTAGTTTGGTCACAAACTCTTTACAAAAGACTTCAATTTCAGATTATGAAGGAACAATAGTTCAATAAATAGCAAAATCACCAAGGAAAATGAAACTTACAGAAGAGGAGTAAAATGACTGGCAATGTTCTACTCATAAAAAGATTGCTTTCAATGGTGAGTTTCCAACATTGCAATAAATTCAAACTGTCCATATTTAGCCAAGACATATAAATAGACATGGCAAGTCTACAATGAAGTCAAACTCTGAAGCCTACTTTGTGATAAGATCCATTTAGTAATATGTAATGACAAATATCTAATGGCAATTATTGCTGGAGGGCATGTACGATTGCCTCCAGCAGCAAGAGAGTTAAATGACCTAGGACTGTACCTCTTTTGTGTTTCCGGTGAGAAGCCAACCACTTCCATGGACTGTTTGAGTCTGGCGAACTCATCCTCTTCATCCACTCCATCCACACTGTAGCAGTCACTCTGAAACAAGCAGCCCTGATCTATATGTCAAACACCTTACTTAGCACACATCAGCATTATATTAATTTAATTGGTTACCCTCCACTGTCCACTTATAATTTGGGTTTGTACACTCAAGTCCATTTTGTTCAAACTCATCATCATGTACCTAGAATGTACATCAAATAATCTGTTTCTTAACAAACTGATGGTATATATAAAATAACATACTGAACCAATTAAATAGTGTAGTGCTTTGAGCATGCACCTTCTGCATGGAATCTAGCACGATATAAATACACATTATTATTATTTATTATCAATATTAAATTGCTCTGTTGTAAAACCTGAAAAATAGCCCACATGTGACAGCTCATACAACCGAAATGTGTGTAGTAGTGTACAGTTGTCAGGAGAACAAGACTAAAACTACAACACAGGGATATAACTAACCATCCTCAAAGTTATCAGTGCCATGACCCTAGGCTGGGCAGTAACATAAATCTCTCTCAATCTCATAATGCCCATAAAAGTTACAAAGTATAGTAAATTTAATGTAATGTTTACATATTGGTTGCCACAGTAAACAACACCTTTGTTACACCTACGTGAATGTTCAGGTAGTGTAGTTACTAATTGTGACAGTTTCTAGTATCACGTGTAATCTGTCAGTTGCTTAACAACCATGGTAACAACAATGCCAATATTTACATGTACCCCCCACCAAAATACAATGGTATTATATTGGTGGATGTGGGGTAGTGTAGCTGTTGGGGTGGTGGTGGTGGAAACTGGGGGTGGTGGTGTTTTGTATGTTAACAACTCCATACACTGATATATGACTAATTATTGACGTAAGATAGTGAAGCATATGCTATGGATTATGCTACATGTATCAGTAGCATAATCTCCTCATATCTAATCAAGTACTGCTGATCAACATTGCTTACAATATTACAATAAAGAGAAAAATTAAATGTATTTAACATACATATTTATTCAAATTTGGAGTAAACTATTAAACAGTTAAAGCCACAAGAAATCCAAATTGTTACCAAAATATCATCATTTATCAGTATACATAATAAATTACCTTTAACCTATCTAATAACCATGAAAAATTCCTATTTCATGACAAATTAATTACATTGATACAAACCGCCGCTATACATAATACTACATATTAGTTAGCCCCAAAGGATCAATAACACGTCTCGCTAACATCATCCGTATTGATTCGCTGTCAATCATCGCTATTGCTTATTGATTGGTTCATCTCTGGCCCTCCCGTGACCTGGCCTCCCAGTGGTAATGTCAGCGTATTCCTGGGGGTGGGTATTCCTGGGGGCAGGTATTCCCGGTATATAGGATGTCACCGACATCACACACACCAGTCATGTACACACACACACACCCAGTGACGAGTCATTGTCCGCTCAGTCACAACACTTGCTTATTAGTTTACTACCATTCACAAAATCAAAAGTTAAATATTCTAGGTATGTTACCTGGTACATGTTCTCAACACATACAACATACACAAACCTGAGTCTAATGCGGTCATCAGCAAAACTGAAGATTATCAAATGTTACACTTTTATCAATAAAGTAAATACATGTACAACTAGAATGTCCTGTAAGTAGTAGCATTAGCAGACAGCTATAGTTATTATTATAGGCCTGTTCACAATGAACTCAACCAAGTTTCCTGTAATGCTATATATATATGATAGTTATAGTCAATTGTCATATAAATGTCAGAGAGAACAAATATAAAGTGTTATTTTATCTCCACCATACATGCAACCATCTTTCACAATGAAACTGACAAATTCTTGAAAACATTTGCAGCAAACGTTTTTTTCCTGTAGGTTGTTGTTAATTTTACAATCAGGATATGCACTATTATTATCCTGATACCTAGACTGAACCAGCAGCAGCAGTGTTGTGTTCTTGAAGCGATCTATCATGCAGGACGATTACGACGGAGAGTAGGTGTGGAGACGTTCATCACCATTCACCAACACCAAGAATGTGCCCTCTGACGTCATCAGGAAAATATTCCATAACCAAAACATCTCTGGTCAGGCTGTGAGCATGGGAGGAAACACGGACCAAGCCAAGCCTTGCGCAGCTGGTAATTGGGACTGACAACTATCAGCTGGATTACACTGGAAGCTTCCAAAACCAGCAATGCTCTCACAGACTACAGCAATGCTCTCCTGCTTCCAATAAAGCCCAGGGTCTGCTATGTGATGACCCTAGAAAAGCCATAGGGTTGGCAGTAATGTGGACTTTGTTAACTAAGGTAACACTGCCATGAAATTGGTCATTATAGTTGGCGGCCTCCCCACCAGCAGACCACAGCAAGATACCTTTACCTCGCCTCCATGACCCCCACGCCCCCACACCACAACGCATGACTGCAATCACCAGGATGTAATTACTACATGACTGCTTCTCTCACATAGCTCCCTCCCCTCCCCACAAGGTAACTATTGTCAGATAGGACAGACAACACAGTCAGGGGGGGTAAGGCTACAGATATGAGATTGTATGTAGTACCAGCATACTACATGGCAGAAGATGGTGATCAGTGGGGTGATCAGTGGCTACCTGTGCTCCTACCGGTGAGTCACACACTGGGAGGTGAGGAGCAGTACTCTAGGTATCAGTGGCTCCTAATGGCCGAGATGTCAGAACAAAGAGATAAAACTACCTATGGTGCAGTGCACAAAGTCTTAAAATCTCTTAATGGCAGCCTGTTTTACAACAGATGTCATGTAGATAGCAGTCCTTACATTCATGTCATATATATTACTGTATACTATTTGTACAATTTCGACATGGACATAACATTATAAGCCAAGAGTGTTAACAGGTAACAGACAATCATGGATGCTTGTTTCTTAAACATGCACAGTAGAGGGTAACCAATTAGTGGAGTTAAACATGGTGAACATACCTGATTGAGGTAATAATATTCCTCAGGCTTGGCCAGGTAGAGACATTCCCTCTCATGGTGGTCAGCTCCAGCCAACAGGTAGTAGAACACATGGTAGTTCCTGTAACAGACAGACAGAACACATAGTAGTTCCTGTAACAGACAGACAGAACACATGGTAGTTCCTGTAACAGACAGACATGGTAGTTCCTGTAACAGACAGACAGAACACATGGTAGTTCCTGTAACAGACAGACAGAACACATGGTAGTCTCTGTAACAGTTAAACAAACAGACAGAGAACACATGGTAATTCCTGTAACAGACAGACAGAACACATGGTAGTTCCTGTAACACAGTAACAGACTGACATAACACATAGTAGTTCCTGTAACATAATACATGTACATGGTTACATGATGGTAGCTACAAAAGATACAACAAAATAAAAGCAATGATCAGAGTAAAGATGTTACCTGTTCAAGTTTGGAAAAGGAAAGAACAAATAAAAAGATATTTTTTTGAAGACTGGAATGAAAGAATGCATAAATTTAATATTGTAAAACACCACTTGCAACGCAGTTCCAGCTATCTATGGCGGATTGGAGCATATAGTGAATACATTATTGTGTATTATTGGTTAACTATCATTTCATATTGCAGTCAGTATTTCATTACTATCATAACTATGCGTAATTTGTTAGCAATTAACAAATACTAGAAAGTAGTTCTTGGTACAATAAACATATTGTTGTTGACCATGTAATCAATATACAATACATATTACTTTTACCATGATAATCTCTGGCAACCCATTAGGTATTGATGAATACAATAGACTAGTAATTATTCTTTAAATTATGATTTGTAGCCTTGATAAGGTAACCTTCTTGTGATAACTTTTATATTGACTTTCTAATATGTGACTGTAAGTCGGTTGGCCTCAGTAATTCTGTTTCTTAACCTTGCATGTTATTTCAAGCCATGTCGTGTCGAGAAGATACATATATAACATTGCTGACAATGAATTGTCATCGTAGATGCATTGTGACGCCTCGGCATAGAATCTGATTACTTTTAATCAAAAGCATGATGTTAGGCCTACTACTTAAATTACATCTGGGGCAATAAATAGGCCATAACATGTTCTACTTATCGGGTAATATCAACTTATGTCCCTCATGAAATAATTTTATTTGCACTCACTGAAGTTGGTGCATAAAATTATTACAGTAGGGTCATAAAGTTGATATTAAATAGAACATGTAAAATCCTCTATATAAGTATAAGTATTAACAAGCATGAATAAAACAATCCTGACCAGAGTATTAAAAATATTACCTGGTCATGTATGAATAATGAATGAATCAGGAATACTACACCCATACGCGACCCCCCGGAGTGCTGATTTGCTCCAGAAAGAAGCAGTATAAGTATACAACATGTAGTGTACACAACATGAGGGAATGCCCTCCATGCCCTCAGTGCCAGGCTGGTGATAGGTAGCAGTCCTCTGTGTAGTCAATGCACGCTGTGCAGGATATGCCAAGGTTGAAGTGGACTACAGATAATAGACTAGAGCAGTCAATAGACCACTGTTAATAGACTACAGTTTAATACTACTAAACAGATAATAGACTAGAGCAGTCAATAGACTACTGTCACTGAGACTACAGATAATAGAGCAGTCAATAGACTACTGTTAATAGACTACAGTTAATAGACTACAGTTTAATAATACTATACAGATAATAGACTAGAGCAGTCAATAGACTACTGTTACTAGACTACAGTTAATAGACTACAGTTTAATACTACTATACAGATAATAGACTAGAGCAGTCAATAGACTACTGGGTAACAGACTGCAGTTAATAGACTACAGTTTAATACTACTACAGATAGTAGTCTATTGACTGCTCTAGTCTATTTAGACTAGAGCAGTCAATAGACTACTGTCACTGAGACTACAGATAATAGATTACTACAGTTAATAGACTACTAGTTAATAGACTGCAGGTAATAGACTACCACAGTTAATAGACTACAGATAACTGACTAGAGCAGTCAATAGACTGAGAGTACAGTAAATAGACTACAGTAAATAGACTACTACAGTTAATAGACAACAGCTAATAGACTGCAGGTAATAGACTATTAGTTAATAGACTGAAGGTAATATACTACAGGTAATAGACTATTAGTTAATAGACTGAAAGTAATAGACTGCAGGTAATAGACTGCAGGAAATAGACTACTACAGTTATAGACTAGAAGTAATAGACTTGAGGAAATAGACTGAAGGTAATAGACTGCAGGAAATAGACTACTGCAATTATTAGACAGTGTAGACTGAGGAGGTCACTGAGACTACTGTCAGGTTTCCTAAGCCAACTCTTCTCCACCACCACCAGTATACCATTCTGCATCAGAGCTAGTCACAAGATACACTTTTTTACAATATGAAATACCATCAAGTGTGTTGTTTCTACTTGCAATGGACAGAAAACATTCAATGATAATTATCTTCAATGAACAATTACTTGGAATGTACAGCAGTCTTTAGAAAAATAAGTTTCATTTCCTCAAGGGCACCTGTTGGGTATGCCAGCTGTTTGTTTGGGATTACAGACACTTTCAAGTTTACATCACTCAGTGATCAAAATTAACACTAGCCACTAGCCCAGGCCATTTCTCACAATGCTAAAGGTATCCCAAGGACTATGTTTGTTTTGTTACTTGTATCATTATTCGGGCTAGTAAGATTAAAGTGAGTTTTGATCGCTGATCACACATGTAGGGGTTTGCCATGACCAGCGTATCCTCTAAGGAAACCTGTAACACCTGTACAGTGTTTTGTTAACCAGAGAGAACCAGATGCTACTGAAAACCAAGGAAGCTAATTTAAACTGCAAGCATGCAACAGACACTGATGCACTGCCCCTGGGGCGAGTTCGAACACAGGGCCTGGAGCAGGGAAGTGGGGAATTCTGACCGCTGGGCGAGTTTGAATCCAGGGGCGGGGAGCAGGCAGGTCTGACGGTGGGGCGAGTTCGAACCCCGGGGCCTGGAGCTGGGAACTCTGACCATCTTCCACTGCAGCAGCAGCAGCCTCTGGTCATATTCAATTATACAGTACCTTGTTATGTTGTATGTAGCCAACACGTGGAATGCATGGCAGGTGATTACTACCAAAGCAAGGAACATAAACAAGCCTGAGTGCGGACATTCCAGTCTGACAGTCAACACGTGGTCTGGCTGGTCTGAATACCATCCCAGCAATACTGTTGTTACAGCGGCCATGGCGACAGAGCTCTGCGACTAGCAGGGAATCGTACCCATGGTGACAGAGCTCTGCGACTAGCAGGGAATCGTACCCATGGCAACAGAGCTCTGTGACTAGCAGGGAATGGTACCCATGGCGACACAGCTCTGAGACTAGCAGGGAATCGTACCCATGGCGACAGTCGTACCCATGGCGACAGAGCTCTGCGACTAGCAGGGAATCGTACCCATGGCAACAGAACTCTGTGACTAGCAGGGAATGATACCCATGGCGACACAGCTCTGAGACTAGCAGGGAATCGTACCCATGGCGACAGAGCTCTGCGACTAGCAGGGAATCGTACCCATGGCGACAGAGCTCTGCGACTAGCAGGGAATGGTACCCATGGTGACAGAACTCTGCGACTAGCAGGGAATGGTAGCAATGGCACTAGTACTGACTCTAGTAGTGGTAGTACTTTCACTTCAATAGCAAACAATACACAAATTTCAGCACTGCTGGCGAAAAGTGAAGTGTTGGTTGGAATGAATCTTGGTTGGAATGCAACACGAGTTGCATAATATACTAAACACAAGTGCCAAAGGTTCAGACTGAATCCTGGCCTCGAGATGACAAAAATGTTGAGTATGATTTTCATACTCAAGCTTAAATAGTATATGTGGATTAGTGAACAAAACCTTGAGTATAGCAATGATATTGTACTCAAAAAATATTTGTAATCTCGGGGCCTGATATTTGAAGACAGTTCTCACCTTTCATTCTTGACTTGAGACACAATTCGAGACTTCTCCAGCAGGTATTTTTCCACTATTGCACTGAAAACAGAAAACCAACTAATCAGCTTCAAGTATACTTACTACAAATCAACCAACCAGCAGCATGTACTCTACAAGCCAACCAATTGATTGCAGGCATTCTGCATGTACTCCACAACTGAGGGACCAATCCAAACTGTTTCATGCAAGATATATTTGCCAATTATAATTTTCACTAACATAATCAAATATTTTTAGTTATGCAGAGGGGTGACATCCGAAAGAAGGAACAGGCATAAAATAGAAGAAGAAGTTGTTTTTTTTGTTTTTCATTCCATGAAGTATTTACTGAGATAATCTACGAAATAGGGGTGTCAATGCATGTCATGCCGAACTATAAAGGATTTGTTTAAAATGTATTTTTTTTATCAAATAATTAGAAAATTACAATTCCAAAAACATTTGTCATGTTTGTATATTTGGGGTCAGAATTGTTTTTATTTTCGTCAATTAATTTGAATTATTAGAGGGTACGAATTAATATGTGAATTACGATAGCTAGTCAGACAGCTTAATAAAATTAGTCAGCCAGTTACAAGTAACACTTGCTAAGAGGCTTGATCCCAGGTACAGACAGCTGTACCTGGTAACATGTTAACATGTTACAAGTCAAACTACCTCACACAATTTCAAGTGGCAGTGAGCATCACAGATTGCTAACTGCTACTGCAGCCTTTTTCTGTTAACATGGTTAACAAAGTACAATATTCATCATTCATGGAGGATTTAAGATTTTTTTAAATAGCCAGACTAAGTACATGTATACTTGCATGTACTACATGGCATGGTATAACTGATATAAGGCTAGCCACCAGGAAGTTGGTAACCTGATAGTGATGGAAGCTGTGTGATGGAAGCAGTGTGGATTCCTTTACATGTCACCACACTGTACAATACTGATGTGTGGGTACATATGTATGAGCATTTAGATGTATCATAATGTGATCATGGCATTCTATTGAAGTGAGAAACATGGATGGGAGGTGGAAGGCAGGAGAGAAGGGAAAGAGAGTGAGAAAGAGAGAGAGAAAGAGAGAGATAGAGAAATAGATAGAGAGAAAAAGTGAGAGAAGAGATGGGAGAGAGAGAGAGAGAGAGAGAGAGAGAGAGAGAGAGAGAGAGAGAGAGAGAGAGAGAGAGAGAGAGAG
>JAULBP010017319.1:0-13871 GCA_032355345.1 Lepetodrilus pustulosus
AATAAAGATCGCAAATTAATGTAGTTTGCATTTCTCCAATATAGTGCTACGCGCTCATTGATACTCTGCGATTGAATACCTCTAACACCTTGCAAGTGTCGCCGTTGTACATTGTCCGTGCCCAGTACACCCTGAAAACATGTCCTTTAAAGCTAAATGTCACGGAGATAAGTCAGGTGTACAGAATAGTAGACTATTGAATAGGGCATATCTAAGATTACCTATCCTGTCGACAGATATTCAGTGGTGCAAATACTTCTTTGATACACACACAATACACATACACCATTCAGTCTCGTGGGGTTACTCGACCAAAAAACTAGATACTTATTATTAAGATACATCTATAGAAAATATGAACTAGCCTATATACTGTGGGCGTGCTATGGTGGGTATGTACGCTTTGTGGTTATAATGATGTTTTTATGAAGAGGTTGTCGATATTTGCCAGCAATCTTTTGAAGATTTCAATTAGAGTATTACATTTTGTGTGGATTTTCTATACGTCTTTGATATTGCTTACCATGAAATATAACGGTGATCCTTTGTAATGTATACCAACCCCAGTGATTAGTGACAGCGCCGCGGGTGATAGCACTCGCTTACGAATGACCAAAGTTAGCGTCAAAAGAGATTTCACGTACAATTTTATTTATTTTCACGGTCCCAAGACATACAACTTACAAGTACGTTTCTTTTAACATATATATATCATGGTTAGACGTATTATACCTGAATGTATCATAATTATACTAGTACGTTTGATTTTTCTACACCAGAATATATCGACATAATTGGGCAACAAATGACATTTTCCCGCATGCGCCCAAGTGGTGTTCAATATTTTTATTTTTTTTATCTACTGTACGTATTAATGCATAATCTCACAGCTATTTGTGGTTGTTTTTGGACTCGTTCTTAGCTACAACTGCAAAGTACATTCATTTGACATACATATACTCATGTTCGCGCTTCCAAAAACCTTTCCACCATTGAATGGTAGACAAACTCCCATTCCAACCCCACGATTTATTTCTTCTTTCTTCATTATATGAATGCAAAGGGAGATAACTAATTTTTGCGCATTTAGATTTTTTTACCAGCTTATGTCACCCGATATTAAATGAATCTCGGGTTATGTCGTGTCAACTTACACTCCCTATAAGTGCATCAGAAAATAACAACATTTTGGTGGACAAATCAAACTTAAGTAGTGTTCTGTTCTGTTCTTCTGTTCTGTGTGCGTGCATGCGTGCGTGTACGTGTGTGTGTGTGTGTGTGTGTGTGTGTGTGTGTGTGTGTGTGTGTGTGTGTGTGTGTGTGTGTGTGTGTGTGTGTGCGTGCGTGCATGCGTGTGTGTGTGTGTATATATGTGTGAGCGTGTGCGTCTGTGGATTGTTTTCCTTTCTTAAACATACATTGTAGGCTATGTCGTATTTTACATTCTTACACTTATTACCTCATAACACGATGCTTTTCATGTTTTTTTATGCAATCAATATCAATTTTGAAGAAACATTTAAATCCGTGTGAATGATCTAAACCTTTTTACAAATAATTATAACAAAAAGATAAGTAAAAATAAAAATTAAGCAACCTGAACCGTCCCAGAAAAGTGCAATTGCTACTTGTACTGTATTTATATCACAACAACGTTCAACACTCAATATTAGGAATACAAATTACTCCTATGTAGGAGAATATGAGCGTTAGAGCACGAACTGACACAATCCATTAAACAGAATTTGACATTATTAAACTCAAGTCCGACATTGACAGCGATTATTTAAATGTCACGGAACATATATGATGGCAATATTTAGATAGTACTCACATGACGGGCACAGTAAACAAACTACTAATGGGCAGAGTACATGCAATAAAATAATTAAGTGTAGACATTCAAAATAATTAATTCCTATTTCAAAACAATTTTACTCAGAATAAGACCATTTGAACCAAATTTCAGAGCACTCATGTTTTGTCTTTTCTTTATTGGGATTTGGATTTAGGAGATGGAAATCAACAAGAAAGTAATAAAATAGAAAAATAGAAAAACTGTAAACAGCTAATTAGTTGTGGTGTTGGTATACATGGGAGAAAATAAACTTTACCACTACATGTATATATTTGTTAATATACGATCCCAAATTTCGTTTATTGACATTTAAAGGCATAACATTATAGATATGTATGGTTGTTTTGGACTAGTTTTTAGCTACAAGTGCAAAGTACATTCACTTGACATACATAAAATCATGTTTGTACTTCCAAAAACCTTTCTACCACTGTATGGAAGACAACATTCTATTCCAACCCTATACTGTACTATATAGGATTTTACCAGTTATAACTGATGGTGAACGACTTGAATTATGGTCGTATTTTAATTTGCTTCATTATATTAATGCAAGGGGACATACAATAAGTGGTACGACTAAAATATAAAACGACATGGCAATGTTTACTTCACAGATTAATTGATGCATCAAAGACAAGATAATCAATGCTTCGTAACCTGAATTCATATAAATTATTAATTTTGTGACAACTATCGAGTAATTAACAATTTTCGGGAGGACAAATCAAACGTAAGTTGTCTCAGATAGAAACAAAAATTTCCATTATTTAGTCAATCATCTAATCTGTGATAGTATGCCTTTAAAATATGTTACTTTTTGTACCCCTGCTCAGCGTTATAAAGGGGTAATCGAGGACTACTGTCAGTAGACCGTGTCTGAGTGGATTATCAGTTTTATCTGCGACATGATAATATTCCAGTGCCAGTGAGCTAGCATCATAAAAACTGGCGGAAATCCAGTCTAGTACAAGCATGCAAGCCATAATTTGAGTCAAACAATCTTGAAAGTGACTCTACATCCCAAATCAACTACAACGTAACATTGGCCACTAAGGGATCCACAAGAAGGCATCAACAGGTTATTTAATCAGTACTTTCTCTGATGTAAAATTCACGCCAGTACGTTTTCAAAGCTTTTTTTCGTAATGATTTACGGTTTAGATCTTATGTCTACAGGGTGCCGGTCAGGTCTCCTATGTAGTGATGTATTGTGGTGTATACTACAATAATAGCAAAGCGAAACAGTATCTAAGTACAAGTATTTCACACGTTGACTAAAAGCTTCAAGCAGAAGTACTATTCTAACATTTGACATTTAATAAATTGCCCGCAAAATGAGATTTTTATGTGAAAAAAAAAACGTTGATTGAATTCGTGTTTTACGTCGCAGGGGGAACATTAGACCAATATACGACATAGAAGAAAAAAGAAAGAAGAAAAACGAAAAGAAAAATCATCCATTTCACTGGTGAGACTTCCTGAACGACGTTTATAGGAACAAGAAGTGAAATACGTCGTCTTGGATTGATGCTAATGATGGGAATGTTTGTATCAAAGTCTGAACACCTGGACCCGTTTCACGACGACGTCCTAACTTTACGAGCTCCTAACTTTGTCTCGGTTTATCACCTCCTAAGTTTAATGTCGATATACATTGTAGTAGAGGATAAGACTTGTAAAACGCTACTTATGAAGTGATACCTTTTAGGATAGGTTTAGGAGCTCACAAATAGGATGTTTTTTCTTTGTATTTTCTCTTTTACATTTACTGTATTGAAATTCGAATTGGTTGATATAGAGTATTAGAAGCAATCTAGAATCTAGAACAATTGTGACCACCCCCACCCACCTCTCTCTCTCTTTCTTTCTCTCTCTTTCACACACACACGAAGTCGGTGCATGCAAGATAACACAATGTTTCTGATGGGTTGGATTTATCTATGAGGGCCAATCACTTGTCTATTCCGACCAACATCTTGTCATTTAATATCGTAGAGGAAATTATTTCAATTCTTATAGACTACACAACATAGCAAGTCCTTGTATCATTATAGTTTTCTGATCAAGGTTTTTTGGGTCTGGATTTACTAGTACAGTAGACCTTCCATATAACTTACAGTCGCGTTAGACGGACCGGGATTTCAGATTAGTGTCCGGTTTATGCGAGGCCAGTATATGCAAGGTCTACTGCATTTGTTAATTGACCAAGACCAATTAGGATAGTCCACTGCTCCAACCCACACAACTGTGAATGGGTACCTGGTAGGATAATATGGAATTATGAATATAAAACTTTTAGCACCATAACTGGCAGATTGGGTTCTATACTCACCAGAGAGTTGAGAATGTCAAATAAGTGCACATTGATCCATATACTGGAGTCATAATGTAGCGATATGAGAGCACTGTCAAGGGAGGACTTGGTGGAATATAAATGCGCGCTTTGTTACAATTAATAACTCAAGAATTCTGTATATTTGTGAAACTTTATTCCCAGTACTTCCATACATCGGCAAGAGAAGACAAACCACGAAAAAGACGGTCGAATGATAGGCATAACAAATACAGGTCAAAACCGAGCCAGAACTAACAATTAAAACATAAACGGTTAAAACAGTTAAAACAGCCGCGATACTGATCAGCGGGATCACTAGCCATCAATTTATTAAAAAAAAACATACCGTAATCATCCTAAAACTTCAGACCTTTTTTAAAAATACAATATCGACATTCTTTTTCAAGCCTTAAATTTTAGGACAATTACGGTATTTTATAATATAATGTTTTTTAAAGATAACAAAAAGCTTAAAGCCGATGATGAAGATACGTTAGCACTTTGTGTTCTTCTCCTGAGGATTTTGAATAAGATGATATATCCTATTCTGTTAGGTTTGGGATCAAACACGCACAAGAATACAACACAACGAGAGTCGACAGTAGATGCCTACAGCACTATGTAGCTTATATATATATAATATAATACATATATACTCAACAAGATAAATTAACCGCCAGTCGTATTTTTAGACATATACAATTAGCTTTATATTATTTGAACAACAAAGAATTTCCAGACTTCTACTCTTCAAGAACTTGCAGACACATTGGAAGAATAAATTTGGTAGATAGCTTCCTGATAAAGTATCTGCTGGCACTAATTTATTTTGTTGAGTATATATAGAACATTTAGGATCCCTGAAATATTATACATGAATTATGCGAATTTATGAACACGAATGTTGAATCTTTTTCTTTTTTTAATATATATAAGAAATAACAATGTCTTGTTCACATTTTCATAAAAAGCACAAAATATGCACAAATTGCTACATTTCTCTAAACTTTAAACTTAATGAAATAGGGTCAACAATGATGTAAAATATCGAGAATTTTTTAGTCAAAAATATACAATGACTGAATACATTTTTCTAAATGTTTACAATGATGATATACAAATAAACGTTACTTTGTACAATGTCACTTCGCGTTCACGTGATGAGATTAGTAATAAAGAAGTAAATTAGTTAACGACACCAATTACCATAGTGCTCATGGTATCTCGACATTTTTGTATGGGAAGAAATACACTGTGCGTGGTCAGCTTGTAACACTAATACTGGAGATGTGCATTGAGAAAAAATACTAAGAATTCTGAAGAATTTTGGCAAATATGCCATTTTCCTATTTTAAAAAATAATTAATTCTTGCACGAGTTGCCTCCAACAAGACAAAGGGTAAATAGTATCTTAAATGACCTAAACTATTTTATTCATATTTTATTCATATTTTATTACGACCAACTCTCGATATGTTAAAGTTTCAATTTAACGTTCTTGTGAAAAGCAACAACTTTTTAATCATATATTTATAGAAAACTTGTAATTAATGATATGTTGAATTTGAAATACTTAAATAGAATAGAATAGAACTCCATGTCTAAATTTCATGCTCTGGTTGGCATAATTAAAAATGTTAATCTGATGAAAATGAAATACATGTGTTAATGATAATTTATGCATGGTAGGAAGATTAATTGAACGGCGAATTGTAAAACACATTGGTCAAAGAGCAGTTGATATCTTATGGAACCGATGATGATGACGAATTGCGACGGGAAAACTGGGTCTGGATCTAACTAGGTAATTAATATCATACAAGCCCAGCCCTTACTAGCCCGATTGAGCCAACCGCCAAGAGCACTATGGTATTATCCACCTATAAGTGAACAAGAGTTGAAAATTAATAATCTATGTCACTTGGCAGTTTTTCAACATCTCATCATATTTTATTTTCATGGAACATTATATATAATCATTTATGTACAATGGTAAAGACAATCCACAAAAAAGAAAAAAAAATACAATAATAAAAAAAAATAGTAATCAGTATTTTCCGCCCTATGAGGCTTACGATGCAGAACAACGGACATCGACCAAACAGACACACAGACACTCACTTCCACTCCAGCTTGCGCACAGACACGAGAATTACCACTCAAGCAAGGTCAACATGTTATCTTGTTTTCCAAGGGAGATAATCAAATTCCCTGGAGAGAAAAAAAAAACATTAAAAAAAAAATTAAAATAATTCACCATATCAGTCAATCAATGGTTCGCCAATATATATCACATTTCACCAATGAATCCTCGCCATTTAAGTTCACCCTCGGTTCACTTGAAAAAAAAAAATCGTCATGGAAACATGTATTTTTTTTGTTCAATGAGGGTGATTGATGGTAAAAAGATTCTGTGTCTTTATACAAAGACTTGCCCTAAATCCGTGGAACTCTAGTCGAAAACTATAAGGTCACGCAATTTTCTTCTCTTCCCCCCCTTCCCAAACATAAAAAAAAACAAAAAAAAACGACACTCTCTCACGATACAATACTTTCATTTGAGGCACAAAGGTAACGACATACCTTAGCAGTAGGTTAACAACAAAACACTGTTAATAATATCCAAAGTCGCAACAAAACAATGTTTATGATCAACGTGACGGGAACAGCACGTGATGTTTGGCTTGAGCAAAGCCGATCGAGGCACGGCCACTTCACGCTAAATCCCGTCATTCCACGCCCCACCTCTCGCCCCACCTCTCCCCAAATATCATCGACTATCCTTCATCCCAAGATTTATTTTAAAATGGTTTGCATTTCCCCAAAATCTACAATATTCAACAATCGTCCTCCAGCAGTTTCATGGGTAGAGCAAATATAATACAACCAATCGGGATGAACGATAATCGATGAATTTTGGGTCGCCAGTTTACGGAGTACAAATATATATCATGCGATACATTTCTGTTTCGAAGCTTAATACATGTCAAATGGACGATTTCTGATCCACATGGTAAAATGTCCCCAAATCGGGTACAGATTATCTAATAGGCAAGGATAATGTCAACTATTTTCAAGGGATTATCTACCTTGAGCTAGTTTCTAAGGGTTGTTCCCCTTTGAATTATGTTCTTGTGTTTTTCTCTCTTCGGCTAGTTTCAAAAGAGTGATCTCCCTTGATCTACCTTCACAGGGTGATCTCCCTCGATCTGCTTTCAGAAGGTAAACCCTTTCGAGTATGATTCAAAATAGTGATCGCCTTGATTTAGTTTCAACAAAGTGATCTCCCTTTGATCTAACTACATTCAAACAGGGTGATCTCCCTTGATCTAGTTTCAAAAGGTAAACTCTCGAGAGAGTGAAAAAGGGTTATCTCCCTTTGAGCTATTTTTCAACGCCCGAGGGATCCAAGGGATCTAGCTATGGGACAAAAGTAGCTGCCACCCTGAATGTCTTATGTCCAAATAGTGTCATAATTTTTTCCTTCTTCGTCGAGCTTTTGGGGAGTGGATTTTAAATTTTCCCGTCGAACACTTCTTGGTGCAGTGCGGGGAAGATATCCTTGTACGCAGATGGGTCCATCATCTTTATGTTGTTGATCGCCTTCGAGTGTTCCTCGTTTATCGTCATCAAGACTGGTATTGACGACATCAGCTTCAGAAATATGGCGTCCGGATCTGTGAGAGAAAAAATTAAAATAAATATTGCGAGTCAGTATGGCAATTTAATTTTTGCTGAGGCATATGTGCGAGTATTCGCATGAAAAAGAAAATCTTACACCCATACGAGACGAGCCTTTAGTAAGGCATGGCTACCAATGGCAAAGCAAGCATGACAATAGATTCATAATGTCGCTAATTGTCGCTGAAGATCAAAAAGTTGCAGAATAAGCCAAAGACAACCAGGAAGAGTGCTTACAAATCTTTCAGCAGATATTTTGCAGCATGCCAGAAACGGGTTGTGGTCATGCTCTCATAATGGTGGCATGTGTAAACGAGAATAAAACAACACTTACCTAGGGCATACAAGCCTTGGTGATTATCAACCAACATCAAGTACAACGCCTGCTTAAACAACAGCTGAATCTTGGTGATGGTCTTGACGTTCTTCAAGCCGACGCGATCTGCAATGTCGTATTTAATAAAATAAATATAACATCATCATTCAGAATAAATAAAAAATATGACAATTACATTTTTTTATTAATATTGTCAAGCTTATTTATTAATTCAAAAATTAAAATATACAAATACATGTAATACAGTACCATACATTTATTGACCAAATATTTTCAGTATACTCATAAAGAAAAATAAAAAAATTAAAAGATGATAAAATTTATATATATTTTTTCCACAATTTCTATCATTATAAAAGAAAAAAAGAAAGACAATTAGATTTGAATTAATAAAAAAAATAAAAAGGGAGTTGAAAAACTGGGGAAGACGCAAGGTCGCACTAACCTGGACAAATAATGAGACAGGCCGTGAACATCCCGATCTCTCCATCTGTCAGCTGTAGAGGATTTATCTCCGCGGCCACTTTGAAGAACTCCGTAAAGAAGTTTCCCATCGGCATACTTAATATGACATCCCTGAAAAATAATACGAGAAGTTTTACATCAGACCCAAGAAATATGGAGCAAAAATGAAGCAACAACTTTTAGACATTAAAAAGATTTTGGAGGAGTATTAGCGTAAGGCCCTAGTAGCATGATACAACCATTTTGTAACTTTTGAAAATTCATGTGAATTCTTGTGGAATACAGAATATCTGGAATGCGGAATATCTGGTGGAATGTGAAATATCTGGTGGAATGCGGAATATCTGGTGGAATGTGAAATATCTGGTGGAATGCAGAATATCTTGTGGAATGCAGAATATCTGGTGGAATGCGGAATATTTGGTGAATGCGGAATATTTGGTATAGCCGTCTCACCGCGGACATTTCATCTTGTGCGACGGGTCCAACATCTCTCCAGTATTTACGTTGACCAACATTGTGAACCGCGTCATCATCACCTCAAATGACCCCTGCTTAATCAGCTTAATCTGGTCATCTTGATCTATGTCAGCAAACCCTAAAAAGGCAAGACAATTGATGTTACAGTTAGTCACACAAAAATTAAAATAAAAGAAATTTCAATAATCCTTTAAAAAGATATTATTTGCATTAATTATTATCATTATTTTTTAATCATTGGTTTTAGAAAAAAAGATATTACTTGTCCAACATTTCAATAGATTTAAAACATAAATTATTTCCCCAGCATCTTACTGGTACTAAGAAAGGCTTACCAGTAATGATAAAGCAATTAATTAAAAGGAACTATTTCACAGCTATTCCTGAGATAGTTGGGCATCCTCTAGAGCCTGTCACCTTAAAATCCCAACTCAGCCTCGAGCCCAAGTCACCCTAGCTAGAACCCAAGTCATCCTAGAGCCTGTCAGCCTTGATCCCAAGTCACCCTATAGCATAAGTCATCCTAGCCTGTCACCCTAGAGCCCATCACCATAGCTAGAACCTGTCACCTTAAAAGCCCAACTCAGCCTCGAGCCCAAGTCACCCTAGCTAGATTGAATTATTGCTTAACGTCGCGGCGGGAATATTTCACCCATAGGCGACGACCCTAGCTAGAACCCAAGTCTCCTAGAGCCTGTCCACCTTGATCCCAAGTCACCCTAGAGCATAAGTCACCCTAGAGCATAAGTCACCCCCAGAGCGCAAGTCACCCTAGAGACTAAGTCACCCTAAAACCCAAGTCATCCTTGAGCCAAAGCACTCCTATTCTAGTCAACATCACAAAGTGGGATACTCCCCAGGAAGTTGACAATGCTGCTATTTACCTGGCAACTTCTTGCAGAACTTGACGACATTGGTGATCTCGGGCACCATCTGCGAGACAAAACCTTGCCACATGGAGTCGGCATTCAACGACAACTTGCTCATGTCGGGCTGAAATAAGAACACGTCGGAAATCAACATCAGATAACACAGTGTCGAGAAGGAATATATGTTTCGAGTTAAAACAAACTGCATCCAACAGACGTACGAGAAGATTTCGCCACGATGAATTTCACATACCAATAATTAAAACACGTACCCTTATGAAGCATTTTTTATTTGACCTTCTCATGGTCATAACATTGAACAGCAATTCACTATAGTTTTATGCTCGGAAGTGTATTTGTTCATTTGATCTCCTCAAGATTGGCAATAACCAGAGAGGAGAAGATAGGTGTTTAACTTTTGTCTAATCATGTAAAACTTGAGTATAAATTACGGTGAAAAAGAAATCAAAGTACACACAAGAGTTATCTCCACCTTACCATATGCATAAGAGACTCAGTTTAGTTGTTGAGCCGCTATTTGTCAAATCTTGTTACAATTGAGTCTATAAAAGAAGTTTTTTCATAAAAATCTTTTAAAACTGACAACACGAGAGTTATCTCCACCTACCATCTGCATGGGCCCGGTGAAGTTGCTGAGCCGCTCGTTGGCGTCGGCGACCGACTTGTACGTGTTGAGGCAGGTTGACACGTGCGCCGCCATGACTACGTCCTGCACCTGCTTGATGAGCGGACCCCGCGTCCCGACCGGCTGGATCTTGACCTCGTCCAGCAGTCGCAGCAGCTCCATGGCGGCGTTCCCGTTAGGGTCGTCCTGCGGGCACGGCATGTTGCTGGCGGTGGTGGTGCCAGGCTCCGTCTTGATGGTGACCGGCGGCGACATCGGCATGATGAACTGCTGCATGCTCGTGGTGGTGGTGGTGTTGTTGCCGTTCAGGTTGGGGCTGGGGGTGGTCGGCAGTGGCGACGCCAGATTCGTCATCGGCACGTTGGGGAACTGCGGGGTCGTCGGCGACCGGTTGTTGTTGGCCATCTGTGTGCCGGACATCGGCATCGTCTGCTGCTGCATCGTGGGAGAAAATAACAACATCAGTAATAGGTCCAGTTGAACTCTAGCAGTAATAACTTAAGTAATTTCGAAAATTTAATTGCTCTTGCAAATCTTTGAACGAATGATAGATGAATGCATCACCTTTTAGAAATACTAAATAAGTATTAACAAAATAATGATAATTATGGCGATAACAAGTATATTTTATAATAATATAAAATAAATAAATAATAAATAATTTTAGAAACATTTATTAAATATTAATAATGGCAATCACAATAATAATAATAATTTAAAAGAAATAACAATAATAATGATAATATCAATAATCAGAAAACTATCAATCCAATTCTTTTTAGAAAATTAATGGCAATAATAATACCAACATTTAATAATAATAATAATATCATATTTTTTTAAAAATAATATCAGAAAATTACAATGCCAAAAGAAATGGCTGCAGTGTTGCCCCTACCTGCATGACGCCCATGTTGGCGTTGTAGTTGGAGGTGCTTGGAGGCAACGTGTTCATGTTTGTGTTGTCCATCATTGTGTTGTTGTTGAGCATCTGTTGTTGCTGTTGCTGTTGTTGTTGCTGGACGTTGTCGTGGAGGGGAGACTGGCTCTTGCTGGATGCTGGTGAACTCATACTGGAGTAGCCGGACTCGTTTCCGAACGGAAGAGTTGTGCCCTGGAAATACGGTCGGAAAAATTGGAAAACTTCGTCATACAATGGACATGTACATAACAGACAAGGAAACAGACAATTGATACAGCGGAAAACATTGGGTGTTTAGAGTCGCTTTCAAGATTCTTTCACTTATATCATGGTCCGTCACTTTTAGGGCAGGAACCCAGGAGGAAACATGCAACATCCGTAGCACTAAATGCTGCAGTAAACCTGCTACGTAGCACTGGCCAGTACCTGACAGACCAAGGATGATAACTGCCACAGAACAGACAGCACATCCTAACATGATCGCTTTAGAAAGGTAACTTTCGCAAACATTGATGCCGGGCTGGGATTTGAACCCAGAGTCTTTGGCTCCAAAGTCCACCGGTCTAACATTGCGCTACCACCCACCCCCAGACCTAGATGTATATCCTACCCTTTGGTAAGACCTTTCATGAGACACAACCCAGCCGGAACATTGCAGCATATATGTCAATACGATGTCAAAAATACGTCATCGTATCGACATCGTATGCGACGATGTGCAGGCTGGGAAAGGGTAGATCTATATACGGCATACTGTGTAATTTTCGATATCCAAAATGTTCACGATTGAAATCATTAAGAGGTTTCTAGAATTTTAAATATGACATCGTATCGACATCGTATGGGGGGATGTGCCTGCTGTGAAAGGGTAGATCTATATACCGCATACTGTGTAATTTTCGATATCCGAAATGTTCCTGATTGAAAACATAAAGATGTTTCGAGAATTGGTATTGTCTAGTGACAAGGGCCTCACCTGGGGTATGTACGTGTTTTGATTCCCGTCAGGCATGCCTGGGTTGGAGCTGGCTGTGGTGGCGGCAGTGGGCGAGCTGCCCTTGGAGTGTTCTCGGAAGCTGGCCTGAGCGGCCGACAGGAAGGCCTGCATCAGCTCCGACTTGAAGGTTCCGTTCTGCTGCAGCAGCTTCTGTAGTTCCGCCATCCTGAGGCGGTAGAGCTCCTGGGGCGACGGGTACGGTGCGATGGGGAGGTTGACCTGGTGCGACCGCGACGAGTCTCCGCTCACGTCCTTCAGGCGCTTCGGGCGACGGCCCAGACGAGAAGCTGGAAGTGAGACGAGGGCGAGACGTGAGATTGGGTGAGACGAGAGAGAAGTGAAATTGGGTGAGACATGAGAGAATTGAGATTGGGTGGGAGTGTGACGTGAGATTGGGCGAGACGAGAGAGAATTGAGATTGGGTGAGACGAGAGAGAAGTGAGATTGGGTGAGAGTGTGACGTGAGATTGGGCGAGACGAGAGAGAGTTGGCGAGATACGAGAGAGAAACATGAGATTGGGAGAGATGTGAGAGAATTTGAGATTGGGTGAGAGTGTGACGTGAGAGTGGGTGAGATATGAGAGAAAGAGAGAGAGAAACATGAGATTGGGTGAGATACAACAGCAAGAAATGAGATTATGCGAGAAATAAGCATGACATGTGAAATTGCGCGAGATATGAGTGAGATGAGAGATGGAGACAGATGAGAGCGAAACATCAGGTTAAGTGAGATATGATTGAGAAGATGGTCATGAGTAAGATGGTCGAGACGTGAGAGCAAGACATGAGATTGGGTGAGATGTCAAAGCGAGACGAGAGATTGAGACATGATATTGAGAGACACAAGAAACTGAAAAGTGACATAGATGAGAAAAAGTGAGATGTGAGATTGATTGAGATGAGATTAAAGTGGGAAAAGGCAAGATGTGACATTAAGTGAGCAATAAGTAAAAAATGAGATGTGAGACGAAAGAAAATGAAATGCGAGAGACAGTGAGAAATGAGAAATAAAAGATAGGAGGGAAAGTGAAGACGAAGTGAAATTAACTACATGTACATGAATATTGCCATAATATCAAAACAAAATACAATGAAGCTATCTAACATACAATGTATTTTATAATGACAGAAGAAAAACCAACACTAATTGTCTCTGCACAACAACCTCCTTGCTGAACTGATATATTACACCCAATGTAATATAATAATAATAATAATAATATAATAATAATAATAATAATAATAATAATAATAATAATAATAATAATAATAATAATA
>JAULBP010017430.1:0-13864 GCA_032355345.1 Lepetodrilus pustulosus
AAACTATTAAAAGAGCAAGTAGACAGCAAACTATTAAAAGAGCATTTCTTTAGCTACATAACTGCAGCTCTAGGAAATGCAAGTAGACAGCAAACTATTAAAAGAGCATATCTTTAGCTACAGAACTGCAGCTACTGTATCAGCTACCTGGTCATAGACGTTATACACTAAGTAACTACATTCTCTCACACATACACGCACACTGACGTACACAGACGCTCTTGTCCATGGGGTTCCTCAGAAGTTTAAGGAAATAACGAGCGCATCGCATTCTTGAGAGTTCACACATTCAAGCACTGCTAATGGAAATGTCTAGGCTGTGTGTCGTACGTATAGGCCGTACCTACGACACTGTGGAAGACCTCGACCAGAACACACTGTCCTCTCCAGCAGACTTACAACTGCTGGTGATCGAGTCCTCTCCGTGATTGACCGACATAACCTAGTCCGGCGTCTCGCCGAAATAGAGGAAACCATGCAATGGCCAATGTACTGAGAAAGTTAAATGCCGCTCTTTATGAAGACACACTTGTTTGATATAGTTGGTTTCTGGCTTGGTTCATTCTCTAATTAATCTATTTTCACTAGACTGCCGTAATAAAAATAATATCTCATTCTGAAGTAAAAAAAATCAAAACAACATTTAACCCTCACCCTGCTGCAGGCAACCAGAGATGCCCTAAAGAGCTGTGTATGTGGCTACGTAATCCAGCAGGGAGAGTGTTTAATCATTAAAGGAAAGCATCGTTATTACCTCTACATGTATGTATGTGATACGGATTATGTCTGAAATAACTGAAATAACTACAGTCAACTCCCAATATATTATATCGACACATCGTGACTATCGAGACAAGAGAAATGTTCATAAGTTCAAGTATAATGATGTTAAATAAAATAACAGATATTAGAGCTACACCAAACAAGTCTTTATTAATTCGTCTGGTCACAACAAGTCTCTAATTGTTGACAAGCAAAAAGAGGAGCAATCTTACTTTAAATGCATGCAATTTATTCTAAGTATAAATGTTAAATTCTTGGACATCGTCTGGTCGACTAAAACGTATTCTATATGATTTATTGACAAATATCGACCAATGGGAATGAATGAACGGTCTGTGAAAAGGGCGTGTACTTGCCTGTTTCAATTGCTATTTATAAGACATTAACAAGTTCATTGGTTTGTATTTTACAAACACCATGTGATAGGTTAAAAATTCAAATATGTTCGACTGTTTGCACTTAACAGCAACATTATTCACATGATTGATGTCAGTTTTACAAATTTTACATCATGCTCATCCTCATCCTCATCACCATCACTATCATAGGTAAATGAACGAATACCATGTGTGCATTAATTACAGAATATATGTACATCAGTGTTTCATCTACAGTTGCAGGGCATGGTGCATGCAATTTCTGCTGCTGAATAGCTAATTTGTTTGTAGTACATGGCTTATCTGATAGACAAGAACACTTTATTAGGTGGTTAAATCTGTATTGGGTCGACTATCCGCGGTATTTACATGCACATTAGTGTTCGAATTTAAAAGGTGTCCTGGGGTCATTTGTTAAAGGTACAGTATCTGTGGGGACCTCTTGCAAATAAATTCTACCATCATTAGCATTGAGCCTTTTGAGAATGTCCATTATTATTTTCTTAATTTCTAACACTGCATTTGTATATATCACTGTATATGTTACCTGCTATGTTGGTGTTACCAGCTGTATGATAGATGTTACCTGGTTTCATCATTATACATATCTTGTCATCTGCTTATATTTGATCTATGTGCCTATGTAAGATAATGTTAAAGTACACAAGCTTTGTAATCAATTATTATCATTATTATAGGGCTGGAATATTGCAACAGTTTTATTTGTTTGTGCATTGCCCCTGTTTTTCCCTGAAAAAGGTTGACATGACTGATGATCTGAATGGAAAATTTTAGTTTCGTAATACCTGTACTATTATATTATTTGTATGATTGACAAGAACCAGATGCTAATTATCATGGTTGTGTCACATCTCCTCAAGTGTACACCAGCCAATGAAGCAAAACTAGGAGTCGTACACCATTTATTGTATATAGTTAATGAACATAATGAAGTGTGGACAAATACAACAACTGTACCAAATGATACTGCTGTGGCCTTCACCTCAAAACACATAACAAAATTAGCAGTTTTGCATAGTTAGCAGCTCGTTGGCACTTTATTCGTAACCTTCTTCCTTCAAACCCAAACCATGGTACTTCAGTCAAGGGCATCACTGGCTGTCTATAGAATCATGCAGATAAGGGTATGAAATAGTGGAACTGTTGTGTGTCGGACTACAAAACTGAAGATTGCATGTTTGAATCTTGTCTGTGATGGACCCATAGTAACTGCAGCTATCCATCTCAATGAATCCTGGCTGATACTGAATCATGGATGACACTGCTCTGTACTGATGAGTATGCGCACAGATACTGCACCACTGTTGTCATGGTCGTGGGGAATATGCTTTACCTGAGAGCCACGACTCAATTTCTAATGTCAATATTCAAACTCAATTTCAAATTTTCATATTTGAACTCAATTTCAATTTTTCATATTCAAACTCGAAACCTTACATTTTGTAGTCCGACCAATGACCCAGGGTTTCTGATCACCATTCAGTCAGGCATGTCAAGGATGAAGTGAGATGTCACTATGACTTTGTTCCACAAGGTTTGTTTACCATGTGTTTGCACTTATGCTCTTCCATGTTGGGAAGTGTTTTGGCAGGAATATTGTCAACTATGTTTGTTCTTTAGTGTAGTGGGTGCATGTCAACACTTTTTATGATTTTGATGAAACATGTTTGTTTAAGGCAGTGGGTGCATCATGTGGTCGTTAGTGTAAACTATGTTACAAATCTGATACCAAACTGAGTTCGTCATTCTTTGTGGACATCAAATTAACAAGAAAAAATTATTATTCATTTTATTATCACCATTATCACCATTATCATCATTATCACTATTATTATTATTGTTATTATTATTATTATTATTATTATTATAATTCTTATTATTATTATTACTATTATTATATAAAGTTGGTGATTTTTCAATTTGCACACATTTTCACAGACCACATGAGTAAATAGTTGTTGTTAAAATAGTTTGAACCAGAGGTGTATTGTGAGAATTATAATTAGTTTTTGTGATAGTTTTCTTTTCTTGGTAGGTTAAAAAATATATATGTCATAAATGTAGATCTATGGGGATATCTTAAAGGCATACATGATACAATCACAGAGTGTTGACCTAGACAATATGGTCAAACAAATTTCTATCTGAAACTACTTTTGTTTGATTTGTTCACCCAAAAGTTATTTATTGATGTACATTTTCCCCAACACTTGATAATTATGTTCTTTGGAACATCTATCATAGAGCTCCTCACAGCGACTATAACATTTGTAAATAATGAAAACATTGCAGTTTGCAAAGGATTTGAAATTTCCCAGTGGCCTGTTGGCAATACAAAAGTGATCATACGTAGGATAATTAAATATATTTTGGTCAGTGGGTGATTGTATGCATTTAAGAGTAAGTTAAACATGTTAAGACTAACCAACCTATTATGGAGAATATTTACTGTACGTAATAGTTGATGGGCAGCTGATCACATTTAAGACTGAAAAGTTGAAGGTTCTGGTTTGAACTCTGTCCACTAGCCTATTATTGTTTCCACATTGAAGACCAGTTTCATGTATGTAATCTGCCCTGGTTCAACTGCACCAGCCATGTCTCATAGGTCTTACTGTCACACAGCATATAGTGGCTTATCTCCCACCTTTGTTGGTATTCAGTAGGAAAAGAGCATCATCCAACAATATGCTCAAAATCTCACAACTAATTTGGTCTGATGTTCCGATAATCAATTATAACCGATGATTAGTTGGTTACCCTTTAGCTATGTGACAATCGATTACAAGTTGTCACAACCAATTGTCGCTAATAAATTATTATTTTTAAATAGTTTATGTGAGGTCTTGTGCTATTAAAGAAATAAACACCATTCATGCTTTTGGAAACTGAACATTATTAATAATCATGGATTTACACTGACATGTTTGTGCAATGTATTCATCACTCGATGTATTAGTTGCATCTCTAGTAGGCCTACCATATATGATATATTATGATATGGGTACCGAGACATACAAAACTTGCAAAAATTAAAACATTTAGTATTTAGCCTATTGTTCTATTTATGCTAGATCCAACCGATTATGCAATCGGTTGGGTCCATCCGATAGTAACCCGATTATCAGTTATGAAATCCTGGCTGATTCACATCACTAGTTAGCAGGGTTCTGTTTGTTTTAATTAAATTGATTTCCAATACATTTCTCCAGATGCAGCAAATTCTTTTCCATAATAACATAGATCCATGTGTCCAATGCAGAGGCATGTATTGTCACCAGGTGTGTTCTCTCCGGATTGACGTGCAGTACCTTTCTGCTTGTGGATCTGTGACAGCTGTTATACCACATGACTAACGCTCCTACGTAAACAGTCTCCAGTCCTCTAGCTGCCAGTCCACAGTCTCAGTCAGGCCACCCCGCTACGAGAGACTGTCGCACGCAAAAATGGCCTCCCTGTCGGTCAGTCAACCACCTTCAAAAACCAGACTCGTCCTGAACGAAGTGGTCAAACCTACGGCCAGTCTGTTTGTCCAATACGTGTCCTGTTTCATCCCTAACTTCATCTGGGATTTGATGGTCTTCTTGGTGGAATGTCTTGCACTTGTAGTCTGGCCGATTTTCACCCTCATCCCCAAGACTAAGAAGGAACAGGTATGGTGCAACTTTAAGTAACTGTTGATGTGGTCAGAAACTAGTTTAAATAATTTCTGAGTTGCCAATAGTATATCTGAAATATATTTTTACATTGTTTTGTATTTGGCATGAACAGTTTTCATCTCGAAAAATGGTTCCATGTAATATTCCATAATTCATTGCATATCATCTGTATGTTGTTACTATTATTAGCATGTTAGTTGAATAAAATTTGTTGGCATCTTGTTTACAATTTTTGATAAATATCACAGATTTCAATTTGGCCTCCCAAAATGTTGTTTGAATTGTAATTGAGGGGATGTGCCATGAGGTGTTATAACTCTGCGAGTTGTACAATGTATGAAACAGGATGGTCCTGCTTATTTCAATATGGTTGACAGCTTGTACGCAGGTAGTTTACCTAACCTAGTTCCTGATCCCCTCTACACACTTACATTGGCGTCATACAGTAGGCAGACTAAGAGAAAGGAAGATTACATCAGATTATTATGATATTAAGACTGACCAAGATTTCTGTCATGTGATTTGAAAGATATGTTTTTGTATACTGTTCTGGTTTATTGTGCACTCATTTCAAGAAAATGATACAGGTATATGCTTCATATATTGAATGTGACATAAACAATAATTCAATTGCACAAGTTGTGTATTGAAAGTATAATATCAACTTCTTCGACACGGCATATCAGATTGCTGTAATATGAAACAGGTTGTATATTTGTTTTTATTATGAAAAATCAAATGTTTTCAGGTAATAATTTGTTTTTCTATTTACTAGATGCATTGTCAAACGTGTGTGGGTGGGTGTATGCCATTAAACAGATGTCAGTGGTTTAGTTTTGAGAAAGGTTTTGCTGTAACATCAGTCAAATGTTGACTGTCTTGCTTTATCATATGTGATGAACTTTAACATAGTAAGTAATCCTCCTCATTACCCCAGTGTTTACCTTTGATGGAAAGTTGATCTTCTCACTAACAACATATCGCCTGTCATGTCAACAGGTCATGTATTTGATGTGTAGAATACTTTAAAAGAAAATTTTGGTTCATAGTCTCTTTCAAGATTCTTTCACTTAGCATGAATACTAGAATGTCAATGAATATTCTATCATGTTACCTCACCTATAACATGTACAAAGGAAATCATTAGATATACTTCAATGACTTTGAAATAACTGCTTGATTTTTTAATTTTTTAATAAATTTCTTTTGCGGGCAATTTAATCTACTGTCGTTGGTGAGATAGGTATTTGAATGGATATTGAAGGCTTGTTTATGAAATTGAATGGCACTGTCATTTAATGTAGGCTTGTCAAGCTCGTGGCAGGTCCTTGTAGCACTGTCTTGATCTCAGAGTTGTGTTTGTTTCTTATATGTGATTACTATGATCGTTCATCCATGGATAACATTCTTTTGGTAAGAGTACTGTTAAACGGTGATTAGAAAAATTGAGCTGTAAATCTACGATGGACCTGATGAAGAAACACATGAACATGGTAATCAAATATTATGTTTATCTTTGAGTTTGGTTTAAATTAGGGTTGAGAGCTTGTCAGTTTTCAGCAGGAGGAAACCAGGGTGGGGTATATTCCCTGGACCCGGAATCGGATCCAGACTAGTATAGTCTATTCCCCAGATCTGGACCCAATTCCCAGCAATCTGATTTACTCATTCATGTTATGGGTCACATGAACCAATCAGATTGCCGGAAATTAGGTCTGGATCTAGAGAATAGACTACAAGTCCAGGTCTGGATCCGTGGAATAGATCTCGCAGGAAACCAGCAACACTCATAGTCGGAAGTGCCTGTGAGCTCTGACTGGGTTTTGAATTTTTAAATTCAGTTTGAATTAGCATGTTTATCCGCTTACACGATTATGTCCATGTTATCAGGGGTTGTCAGTTTATGGCAGGAGGAAATCTGCAACACAATATTGGTGCCATAACCAGCGTGTGGTAGCTGCTGAGCTCATAATTCTTTTACCTAGAGGTGGCTACACGGCTATATCTGTGAGCATCGGCTGGTACTGACAAACCAAGGAGAGATAACTCTAGTGGGAGATTTACTATCTTTCATTATTGCTAATAGTGTAGACATATTTTCTAATTTTGCATTATTTAAAAGCTTTTTGTATTTTCATGTCCTATAAATGCTTTTTGATCCACATTCCATGTTTAAAAATCATGTTAGCGTAAGTAATCTAGGTATACCTTTTTCCTTTTTTATCAATGTACAACTTGTCATGTGGCAAAAAAGCTCTATTACATAAACCAGGAAGAAGACTATGGTTTGTGATTTCATTGTATATTCTGACGCAGTTCCCTATAGATATGCTAGCAATTTGAGGGTTCTTTCAATCAATGCGAGCCTAATGGAAGAATATATTACCCTTAGAACGTGATTTTATCTTTATTAACTCGGCCGTCAGTGCTTTGATGACTATGAAAAGGCAATTTGGTAATGGATGTGCTCGTGATGTATTATTTAACCTATACTCTGGGTCTACATTGTTAATGAAGAGTTCCTCAATACATTAAATAATGTAATTACTTTTTTTCTCAAATTTCTGGCATTAAGTTGAACCAGAGAAACAATTTCTGTTCTATTAGCTGATTAGTACACAGGTTCCTGTCACAAATATTGGATACTGTTATATAAAATACAGACCACTTTTATTATGTTTATTTTTTATTCTCATCAACATAGTTTTGCGTATACAATTTTAGATATTCTTTTGGTAATATTTATTATTTGTCTTGATGGCACATTTCTACATTAAAAAAAAAAAAATTGTTCCTTTCTTGTTAGATTAATTCTGCTCATTCTGCAGTTATTAGAAGATATCTTTTTTATGTCTAGACAGGATATTTGTAGTTAATCTTGCCCATACATGTATTTCATTCATGTTTGAAGCGCTTTTATCAATAGATATATTGTGTTCTTGCTGAATCATGAATGAACATTGAATTTACATAGTGGGTTGGTCGTAAAACGACAACAAAGTCAACTGTACTGGGTTACTCCTTGCAGTGTCAGAATATTCAGATGTGAGAGGAGCCAGTCATCTGTCACACGTCGTCTGTCACCAAGGTTGTGTTCGGGTGACACCATTTTTCACTGGGGAGTGTTACATAGCACTACAGCATACATTCAGCCAGAGATATGTAGTACTAGGTAGGGCTGACTACCAGTATTCCAGTTAAAGGGGGTCCTAGGGATCATTTGATAATCTGCAATGTTTTGGCCCAGGGATTGAAATTAAGTTTAACACTTACTAGTCCAAATAGTGATACAAATAACAAAAAAACATGCATTTCTACTAGTCCTTAAGATAACTTTAGCATTGGGAGAAATGGTCTGGGCTAGCGGACTAGTGTTAATTTCGATCGCTGTTTTGCTATCTATTAGAATTGATAGCCCCTGCAAGTTACAGATTTGTTCACCGTTAATATTTGGCCTATGGAGAGCAGATCCCGTAAACGTCTAGCTTTTATCCAATTTCTTGACATTTTGGTCAATAAAATAAGTTTAACCTAAAAAATATTTTTAAAAAGGAGTCCATTATTGTCTGAATTTATAACACTGGCTACATTTACTAAAGGATCGAACAACATGATTTGTAAGAAAAACAAAAGAGGGGAAACAAATGGATTGTACACACATGCAAACTAATTTACTCCAATTTGTTTATTTATGGTAATAGGTAGTGTAGTGTGTGAAATTCAGTGTAGTTTGAACATAGATAACAAAATCACAATATTTATGCATTTTCCATTAGATCCTAACTATAGTGGTCATGTCAAATCATTATCTTAAACGATATATGATGCAGTTTCATAGCGATTATCTGCCTGTTCCACTTTAAGTTTGTTACTTCAATTAAGCAGGTCTATAGAAGTTGTCAGACGGATACAAATGGACAATTTACGTTCAGTTAGCTAGTATTCACTTTGTCGCTACTTACCACTGAAGTACTAGCACAATTAAGGACAAATTTTCCATATTTGATGTGTCATTGATTGTCTATTATTCTTAATTTTCCCATTCATATGGGCTTCCTTCTACCTCCGATCAATGTTAACTATCTATTACAACTGGCATTGAATGAAAAATACTAATTCTTCATACTTTCCATACATTAGTGTGGCCATTCTGCAATGAATATGTCACAATAGAAGCTTGTGATGGCATTAATGCATTTGAGGATAATGTATGCTTATGGTAATTAACTACCACCCAATGAGGGAACACGGCCAACATCTGTATCTGTGCTCCTCTTCCTACTACAAGCGAAAGAGCATCCATAATATATATGGTGATTACTTATTTTAATTATTTAATATCTATACTAGCTGCATTCATTCCAACCCTGTGCAAGTCTAGTATTGACTGGCCTGCTGTTTGCATCAGCGAACATCATTGTGGCCTAGTGCCTGCATAGTGGACTATTGGAATTGTAGAACCTGTGGATACTTGGCTGTGTGTGTGTGTGTGGTGTGTAGGCCAGGTTCTAAATATAGATCAATGAATGAGGGGCTACTTCTTACTCTGGAGTCAGTGATATCATAGTGTGGGCAGGTCTAGCATTGTAGTGAAGTCAGGTCGGTCGTGTTTGTTGTCTGGAGTCTTCCTGGATCCACCGTCAACGCAGAGAGAGATTACGCTGCTGGATATATATACGGGTAGATTGAGTCGTTGTCGTCGTCGTCGTTGAAAACACTGGTCATGCCGACCAACGAGAACACTCCGGAGAAAAAGAAGGGCAGCTTCAAACGTAGACGGTCGTCCAAACGATTCATCGACTACGATGAGAAGACCAAACAAAAACTGGTACGTACACCAACAGGCCATATACCAGGTCGATTTCCGAGGAATGGTCAGGAATGTGGGTGGCATATAGGCCCAGGTGTAAGCCACCGTTCTGCTCCAGTGGGCATGGTGGAATGTTAACGCATGGGTTAAAGGAGGGCATGGCTGGCTGTCCTAGCGATGTGCTAGAGGTCAGACTAGTGGAGGTCGGAAGCCGGAAACGATGTGATATGGTTACGTATTCCCAGCACTCTGGATACTGTAGTACTAGCTGTGGCCTCTATACAGCTTCCTGGTAATTCAGTAGTAGGCTTCGTCACCTGATTGTCGCTGTCAATGCTGTCAACGGCATGTGCTAGGTCATTGGCTTCCTTTCCCATTGATTAGCACTGATGATGTAAATGGCGATACTTGTTTGTTTTTGTCTTGGTGCATCGATTTTTGAAGACGAATGAATATTTAATTGATCTGAGTGCAGTCATTGGTATTGGTGCAGGTTCCCGTGGTGCGCCACTGTCAGGGAAACTGGTTTATGGTTGTATGTCGTAACCACCTCTCCTATTAATATTCAGCTCATATTTATGTGTATTGATCCTAGACAGATCTAAGTAATTGTTTTGTGGTGCATGTTGTGGATCGTCCAATAGAATATAAATTTGATAAATTATCATAAATATTCTAGATATAATTTCCAAATATTGACAACATGCATAGTAGCGTGGACCAAACATGTATGTGCACAGACATGAATAACTATTATTCACATTATTTCTATTGCATCACTGTATGTATTTCTATGGTATGACTGTATGTATTTCTATGGTATGACTGTATATATTTCTATGGTATGACTGTATACCATAAAGGCAGTATACACAGGCCTGTTATTACCCCATTATGTAAGTACGTCTAGACCCACTTCTGCTTCAGGTTACATACATTAGTTCTTTAAAAACCCTTCAGTACTGTTGATATTGATCTCTGATTTATTACCTTTTCGCCATGTACTTTGAGCCTCCCATGATGCAATATATCACGTCATGTGAAAACTATTTTCGTAAAATGCATGAGTGTATACATTATGTACATGTATATGTAATGCTATGCAATCTTTGGTTTTATCAATAATGAATATTTAAAATATATATGCATTGCAAATTGGGAGTTTAGATTTCAGTTACTTAGTATATTGCAGAAATAATATTAATATATAAGAAAGGGTAAGACTAAGAGAAATTAATAAGACTTATCATTACTTTTGGGGATGATTTTACAGTACATTAGAGAAAGAAGAAAAGGAACATGTATCTTGTCTTTATCATTTAAAAATTATTATTTTGTACGTGGTAATTAGCCAGTTTTTGTCATATTAATTAATCAGTTACCCGGCAATAAGTCAATAGTTGTCATTACTGTCTGTCATAAATGGCTACATTCTAGTCAACAACAGCAGGCCCCAAGATTGCAAACTGTTTGGAGTACAGTTTTGTACAATTAAAGTTTTATTCACAAATTCATATATAAAATTTGAGCTTGAGCATGAAAGATTACTCAACAAGTCCCATAATCTTGTCTTTCTTGTTTAATTTTTTTTATTGTATGCAGTAATTATCCATATTTTTTTTATCATGTTATTAATTAATTATTTCACAAACAGGGAATAGGGCAATAGTTTGTCATTTTAAGGATCCTAAACAGCCACATCATAATTAGCAACACCAGTTGTGATATTCCTGGTGTTTGCCGTTCATCTTCTCGTGGTTGCTCTGCTTGTTCTCTGACGTAAGGAGTAGCCTTTACTTTCATTTTGAGGCATCTGTATGCCCTCGGTGCTATCAGCTTTTTTTTTACAGAAGCAACATCTTTCTAGGAGAAAATAGCTTTACGATTACACCCCTATTTTGGCATTCTTTATGCTGGCAATGTGCTATTGAGCAATGTCTGTAATTATGAATGCAGGGAGATGTTATTATACCGCAGATGATGTAAGTTTTACAAATTCTATGTCATGGGTCCTGAGGTTATAAATGTTTTGTGTGCGTATTAAGGCTCCTCAAATTTCATACAGTATCTATGGGGGTTCATTGACAAAACTTTTGAGTTGATTGTGAAATCTTACTCAAAAGGTTGCCTAACTTCGGTGCCTGGTATTTCATAAGGAATGCCTGGTATTTCATAAGGAATTCCATCGTGAAGGTGAACAGCACCTTACTCGTTTATATATTGCTATAATAATAGTAATTGGTTAACAGGGATCATGCCTACCTTGATGCACAAGGACTAGACTATTCATTTGCTCAGAGGGTGAAAGTAACTACAGTAGTTTACATATAAGTTACTACTGTATTGTATTATGCATGTATTTTATTTTATTTCAGTTTGTATTCAGTTGTTTTTGACAGGTACATACATTTGGTAGTAACATATTTTCGACACCTGCATCATTCACACAATCTACATTATTAAAGATACGTTATTCGTGAAAGAGGTGCAAAGTAGTTAGTTCTTAACACAGTATAGACCGACTAAACAGAGTATAGACTGACTACGGTACTGTAGTAGAGGGTGTAATGTCAACCAGGAAATGTAAGTTATATTGATTGGTATTATATTGATTGAAAAAAAGCGGAATCTGCTGAAATTCTTTCCTTGTCCTCCAGTAATTTATCATCGCAAATGGGTGAAAGATTCCCGCAGCGACGTTAAACTCCATAATGACTCACTCACTCCAGTAACCTAGACTTACTTAACTGCTCTAGGGAGATATTTTAAATATCGTAGGAGAATGTGGGTGAGGACAAGAGGTGACACAGCCTAGCACTAGGACACGTATGTGCATATTTTGTTAACCACCTAGTCTACGTCACTGCATACTGTTTAGCTATTTATGTATACCAATCATATTCATCACATGTGCCGACATTTCTTGATTATCATGGCTGTATTTGCCCAGTGTGAGGGTTTGAATGTATTATCAGGTATTTTTACCTGTTATTTGAATTTGTTACAAGATCATTATTAGTTATTTGTTTCATTTGTCGTATTTGGTATTGGAATACAAATAGAAAACAAATACATGTATGTAATTAAGAACTGATATTCTGAATTTATAGTAATTGTTTCTGTTGTAATTAATTTATATTTTCAAAGCCAGGGGTGAAAGTTATCTAAAATTGCCGACATTTAAGATCCTCTGTCTAACATTTCTACTGCTCGCGAGACCATACAGCAATAATTGAACTTTATGACAACGAGGAAAGGGTTAATCTTATTTTATATCTTCTCTTATTTCATTGTGGGTGTTTAATAGTGATGAACAGACAGTGATTCAGCAGTTTAACATTACTTGGTCTACATGATATGTAGTTGAAATAGAAAAACAAATAGAAAAGAATGTGATAAAAATAGAATGACAGCCTTCACTGGGTAACCGTGTTATTCAGATATCTATAGGGAAATGCTACAGATGTAGACTCGAGCACTGTTCACTGTAAAGAAAGGGAGTGTTCAAGTGTGGGTGATGCAATATGTGTGCATGATGAACAAATGGATGAGAAGTTTTAATTCGTTCACAAGCTGATTATCCAGATACAATTTCAACTTTATCATGATAATGAATGAATTAGTGCTTTACATCGCAGCGGGATTATCTCACCTATTGGCGACTTTATTATGATACATAATACTAGCTGCTAGAATACTTTCACAAGCATTCAAATAATTTCCTGAAATTTATTTACATTACTGTCGGAGAATATTATACCATGGTTGGCATCTGAGTGTTTTCATGAGACATCTTTTTACATTGTCAGACCCATGACATATACATTGTCAAATAACATCCTCGTGTATTTTAAAAACAATCACAAAACCTGGATATGCAGTAGGTGGGGTCTGGCATAGTTTTGCATGCTTTTGTTTTGAATTATTCATGGAAAATACATGTTTGATCCAATGGTTTATTGATAATATATTCAGTATGTAAAACAACATTAATGTTACACTGGAGTTGGAGTGTACTTCCTGTAATAAATCTACCAGGGTGTGCCTGTCTGGTTCGTCCTGGGGAAAGTAAGTTTAGAGATAAATGTTAAGCCATGTCAAGCTTAATTTTTTGGAGCTATTTGATGTTGCTGGAGAGAGAGAGAGAGAGAGAGAGAGAGAGAGAGAGAGAGAGAGACAGAGAGACAGAGAGAGAGAACGAGGAGAGAGAGAGA
>JAULBP010017540.1:0-13864 GCA_032355345.1 Lepetodrilus pustulosus
AAGTGCATTAGCTTAGACCGAGTGAATTTAGCTAAGACATTGGCCATCGGGCCACTGCTAATGTCGCACACTGGTGTGTGTAAGACAGAGAGAAAGGGATAGAGGAAAAGAGAAAGAGAGTGTAGGACAGATCCAGATGCAAGTGAGAGAGATGTCCATATAACTAATCTGTCTATTTTCCTGACATTCATTGTACAACACAATTATATAAATACTGTCATCATTATTCAATAATTAGTAATTACTCAAATCTTAAATATGCAGGTTCATGTGTCAGTATTAATATTCAGTTATTCAATATTCAGTCACTTCTCAGATAAACTGCTAGTTACTTGTGTACTCTGATATTTATACTTAGCGTATCATTTCATGAAGCTGTCATATCCACTAAGACCAAAGCACTCTTGTACTGCTCATCAAACATGATATGTACAGAGTACTCCAGTCTCTTCATGGATATGACAGCTTCATGACTCAAGATTTCAACACTATTTCATTCTCAAGCTCAAATTTTGTACTGGGATTTGTGAACAAGATCTTGAGTTGAGCATCGGATTGTACTCGAAAAGGTTTCGTAATCTCAGGGCCAGGTATTTCAATGTTAAAGTGGTAAGATCGTCTTTGGATACATTTTCTTTTCCAAATAATATTAAGAAACAAAGCTGCTTTGTCACTTTAAGCTACTACCATTAGTAATAATGTTTACTATTCATATTTATTAAGTACAAATTCAGGTACTGTATGTACATTAATATTTAGGCATTAAACATCCAGGCATAATATCACAGATATTTATGATTGTTTTGGACTCGTTCGCAGCTACAAGTGCAAAGTACATTTACTTGACATGCACAAAATCATTGTTTGTACTTCCAAAAACCTTTCCACCGCTGTATGGTAGACAAAATACCACTGCACCCCAACGATAGTGTATTATGACAACCTGAGTGTGGTCGAGTAGTCGTTTTTTTTGTGTTTCGTTATATAAATGCAAGGGGACATTACTCCAAGTGGTATGACTAAAATATAAAATGACAGGACAGCATTCATAAATAAATCAGTGATGCATCAAAGACAAGATAATGAATGTTCCGCAACCTAATTCATATAAAATATTAATTTTGTGATAACTATCAAGTATTGGGAAATAAGTGCATCAGTAAAGAACAACTTTTGGGTGGAAAGATCAAATGTAAGTAGTCTCAGATAAAAATGTACTTGTCCATTATTTAGCTCAATCATCTGTGATAGTATGCCTTTAACACTCAGATGCCAAGATTGATGCACATGGAAGAAGTATGTACCACATGGGATATTTTTGTGTAATGAAGGCTAAAAGCTATACCAGAATGAATAAAAACCATCTCAGATAGAATCTAAACTGATGTATAATTCAATCTCCATGTTAATGAGAACATGCAATTGACTCGCATGCTGGGAGATCAACAACCTGGTTGAAACTGGCATGAAGAACAAACTCCTTCGTCAAAAGAAAATAATACAAAAAGATGCACCAGCATCACAATCGTTTCAAGAGACTAATAATTTATGTTGTAGAGAATTGGTCAAAATACATGAAAATTATAGAATTGTACATATAAATAAGTTACTATTTTCTGAATGACATATAGAAAATGTTTTCATTTCCTTAGATTAAAGTTGTAAAAATTTAAATTAATAATAATAGTCAAAATATGTGATGATTCTAGTGATGTAATTGATTGAGGTATCCCTTAAAATGTCATCCACCCTGATTTGACCATAGGTAAAGGTTGTGACCTCATAAATTACTGTGACATCATTGTGACCAACCATGACTCGTAAATTAGAAAGACATTTGGCATACATATAAGCAAATTCACTTTCTTAAAATTGTAGATCTATTAATGATTTTGGATAAATTAATTCTGCTCTCATCATAGAAGAGAGATTTCAGCTTGGAAAAATATGTACACCCAGAAATTATGATGGAAACTAGCACTGATCAATACGGTATATTACTTTCTAATTTTAGGACAATTTACATTTCTTTTTCAAAAGTAAAATTTTTCACATGTAAGCCTAATCACAGGTACTGCTGGTAGCTACTATATACATGAAGATAAAATACATGGCCATCCTACAATAGTCTATCTCTAGATTATGAGAAACTGTAAGTAGGCCATGCTAGTTATTGTACAGGTCTTGGTTTCAGATTATCATAAATTATCTGCAACTGTTCTGCTCTTTGGCTTTTCAGTAAGCATTATGAATTTCTGATGTCGAAAAGATTACATAGATCACATATCATTTTAAAGGCATAATATCACAGATATTTATGGTTGTTTTTTACTAGTCCTTATAGCTACAACTGCAAAGTACATTCACTTAACATACATAAAATAATGTTCGTACTTACAAAAACCTTTCCACTGCTGTATAGTAGACAAAATTCCATTCCAACCCAACGATATTATACTTTGCCAGTTATAACTGATGGTAAACATAAAACGACAGGATTATGTTTGTTCATAAATCAGTTGATGCATCAAAGAAAAGATAATTAATGCTTCATAACCTGAATTCATATAAACTATCAAGTGTTGGGGAATAAGTGCATTGGTTAACCTTTATCCCACCAATGGGGGCCCCAGAGGCCCGGCCATCACTTTACATGTATACACAACAAATAGTTTTCTAAGGAATCTTTTTATATTTTATATTCCATGTAATCCTCATATTATACATGATTAACACATGTAAACCAAAATGTACAGTATCAACTATTTTTGAACTTATTACACTATTAATTTTCTTTCTACACTAATCCCCATTAATCCCGACTTAATTCTGCATAAATAAGCAGATGTTTGGCATCATTGAAACTTGAGGGTACCCCCATAAAATGCCTTTAATGAACACATTGAAGTAAAGCAAAATGTAAAGAGCAGCCAATTTTAGATGAGCCAATTATTAGAAAAAGACCTAGATATATTCATAATGTTGACACATTTTAGGAAGAAAGGAAACTAAATTGAAACAAAATAAAATACATAATCCATTACAATCTTGTGAAATTAGTAAACACTGCATGGATTTAAGCTAAAAAAGTTTGTACATCAATATATTTGGACTATCTGCTTTCAGGCTCAACTCAAATGTTTCATAAGGACTTGTGTATAAAAGGTTGAGTTGAGCATGAACTCATACTCAAAAGATTTTATAACCTCAGGATCAGATTACTGAATTAATAAGGAATCATGGTTTGGATGCAATTAACTTGACCAACAGTTTCAGCATCTAAACCTGGCACAACCAATATTGAAACTTCCTCTTTCCGTGACATTTCTCCTGATTGTATTGAACCAAAATCAATCCTAATAGTGGACACCATTCACTGTTTATTCCACAATTTGTACATGCTTGAATTGATTGCATCATGTCACTGTAGAAATGCAAACATCTAAAACATGAGCCGTCGTGCAAAATCTCCATATTGTTAGTCCCTCACACGTACCAAGCTACCATACATCCAGCCCATCTCAGGCAAGGAAAGCAAAATCTTAGTCACTGCCACAAACCTCAATATTATTCTACAGCTATCTGACTTTAATCCCTGCATTTAATAATCCAGTTCCATGGACCAACTTTATATTAAACATAAAGTAAAGGCTTAACCCTCTACATGCCAGACTAAGCACAAGGATAGCTCTATATATAGGGCATCTCTGGTTGCCATCAACATGGAAAGGGTTAAGCCTTTACTTTATGTTTAATATAAATATTTGATCCGTGGAACTGGATTATTAAATGTACCACAATTTTTAATGAGGCAGGAAAATGTAAGTTTGAATAGATGGCTATATCTGGGGGAATTACGAGTACTATTCGAGTGTGTTTAAGAAGTAAGTATCGAAATAGAAATACATTGTAAAACAAGGTTATTGTATCACCAATTTTTAACAGCGGGATATAGTAACGAGTACGATACTAAGTAGATGTGTGCCAGGCTGCTTTATTAGCACAAGGCTTAGCTGAGTACAGTCACTGAAGGAGTACATGGAAACACTCTCACAAAACTGCGACAGCGTACGCACAGTTTGTAGAATTAACTGCCCAGATGCTTAAGAACATCCTATCTGCAGATTGTGTCATGGAGGAAGAGATACTGAAGAGGAAGTGCTACTTCCTCTCCCATGTGTTCTTCTTTGAGGAATCAATTCCCACTTCATGTCTCTAGACCTCCATTGAAGGGAAAACTTGCACGACACTCAAGTATATTATCAGGCTGGCAGGTGAATATTCTACCACTGGATCTGCTTGATACAGACATCATTACTGCATGGGCTGTATGACTTCAGTACTACCACTGCCATGTAAACTTAACATACATATATTATGTCTAGTGTGTATAAATACTGCTGTAACAATTGTTATATTATACCTTATGCATTATTCATTGATGGTGTATGTATACTATTATTTTATTCCATTTCATGATTATTTCATCAGAACAATTTTTTAATTATGACATGCAATCTGACTTTGTTGAAATTCATTTCAGTGTAATTCAAGACATTTGGAGGCAAATCACAAAAACAAAACAAAATTTAAAAGATAATCTCACGTTATCTAGCTTAATTAAAAATCTCAATAAGAGTAGATCATGCACACATTGAGTCATGAGTGTAATACTGAAAACTATATTTATTATATTGGACATGGCCTAGAATATCTATTTCAGGAACAGACAGAAGTACTTAGCCATATCTTAGTACCGCTAGTAGTAGTTTTCAACTATTCACATACCAAACAAAACATCAAACACAGCCGACTATTAAGTGACAAGACAGCCACAGACAGTAAAATTAAATTACCAAAATGCATTACCTGTGGCCGCGCTCAAGCTTACATAGCAGGTCTGTGAACCCATATTGGCAAATCAGAGGATTTCCATCATCCACTTTGCGACTTCTCACTTTAAGATTGCATCAATCTAGGTATATTTGATTGCCAGACTAAAGAGCATTTGGGGATGCATGCCAAGGAAAGTGTCCGGAATCGAGGAATAACCAACACAGACAGGACTTTCATGGCAAGATTACATCAAATTAGACGTAGAGAAACCATACATCTGCAGTCAGATTTCATTATCCAAACTTCACTGCACACATGGTATTTTTGAAGAGTTAACTGCTTTAATGCTTGTTGTATACGAGATGACAGATAGACAGATGACAGATAGATGCACTGTTAACAGCTCTGCTCCTGCTGTCAATGTTAGACATCTTGTAAAATAGGTGAGAGCAGAGAAACTAGCCTGCACAATCTTAGCGAGGTGATAACAAGGGTTATGCTCTATCTGCTGGAAGGAGAAGAGGCTTATCAAGAAGCCCATTGAAGTCTGGAGTTAGTTGCTGAAGGCATGAACCAACAAAGACTAACTTATGATAATAGTAGGATTTAGATGTAGGGGAGGAAAGGTGTCGAGCCGTCACTTCAGCAATTGTTTTGACAGCTCTTCATGATGATTCTCAGCATTGGTACTGGTTCTCTCATATGTAGGTGTATGTGTGTGTATGTGTGTGTGTGTATGTGTGTGTGTGGAAGTCTACAGTACTGGTCCAGATGTACTCTGTTTTTATTGTGCTAACGTTCAGCAATATATTGTAGAACAACATATAGGTTAAGCCAACAATACTATCAGGAAGCATTATTTAGCTGTAGTGGTTATCTTTCATGATTTTACATACAGCTGATGCAGAGTTGTATTTCTTAATACATTCTCACAAGAAGATTATGCAACAATATTATTTCTATGCAATATTACATTTACATACAGGTGATATATATTTGGAGTTATTAATATATATCCACAAGATTATGCAACCTGAAATGGTCTTGCAATTTCTAGTGGACAAATATACCTTAAAACAATTGAAATTTATACAAATGTGCATACACAGATGAACTCACTCTGGAAGTGTATGTTAACCTTCTAATAAGAGGCAATCAGACATGCCCTATAATGTGAGTGTTAATGAAACAAGGTTAACTTCTTCTGCCAGGGTTCTTATTAACTTTCTCCCTACTGCCAGCAATTGTAGCTGCCTTATACATTGTAAACATTGTTTTATCTTTAAATAGGGTTTTAGAGATTCGTTCACGTATCATGGCTTGTTGTTCAGGGCATCCTATCATGATCATGTCAGAATGGTAATTTTGGTTCATGAGGGAGTATAGTAAAGGTTACTGTAATGTCCATAATGTGTGTTATTTGACTAATCAGATTGTTTTGGTCAATCATCTATATCAAAAAGACATCTCACAGACTAGCAATGATCTATATGGATGTACTATTATCAGCTATATCTAGATCAATCCGTCAAAATAGAATCCTTATTTATATCTTGATGATAATATACCTAATATATATCATTACATTGAGGTCTGTGAAATTATACAATGCGATCTAAAGCTGGCTTAATGAAGTCATGTCTACCGATACCAGAGTCACCATCCATATCTAATTATGTATTAAAAAATGTCATAAATAGTCATGTTGTATTGATCAAATACTATAACTTCGTATAGATGCATCCATATTCATTTTCCACCTGGATATCACATCTGAGTCAATTGACACCAGATGTTTAAATACATCTTTGAAGTAGTTCTTGTTAATCTGAACCTAGATATGCTTTAAGATATTGTTGCAAAATTAATTGCCAAGACAGGAAACGTGGAATGATACATTGAGAAAGTAATAACTGTCAACAGAAACCAGATGAGATAAAACATTGAGGATACATTGGTGGTCAATGGAGGCAAGATGATACAAAACATAATAAAGCATGAAGTAAGTCCTACATTGGCGGCAAAGACCAGATGCCAAAAACATGGTGGTTGCACTATAAAACATTGAGGATGCACTATGAAACATGGAGGAAGCACAACAACACATAGAGGATGCACTATAAACTACAGAAAATGCACCATAACACATGGAGGATTCACAATAACACACAGAGGGTGCACTATGACACATGGATGCTGCATGATAACTCATGAAGGATATAACATCGAGGATGCACTACAACACATAGAGGAAGCACAATAAACTACAGAAGATGCACCAAAATACATGGGGGATGTACTATTACACAAGGAGGATGGACTATAGAGGATGCACTATAAAATATGGAAGATGTACTACGAACTACAGAAGATGCACCACAACACATGGAGGATGCACTATAGGAGGTGCATTATAAAATACAGAAGATGCACCACAACACATGGAGGATGCACTATAGGAGGTGCATTATAAAATACAGAAGATGTACTACAACACAAGGAGGATTCACTGTAACCTATGGAGGATGCAATAAATTAAAAAAACATGGATGATGCATTATAACACATGGATGATGCATTATAACACATGGAGAATGTACTATGACACATGGAGGATGTATTATGATGCATGGATGATGCATTATAACACACGGATGATGCATTATAGCACATGCAGGATGTATTGTAACATATGGAGGATGTACTATGACACATGGAGGATGCACTGTAACCTATGGAGGATGCACAAAAAACACATGGAGGATGCATTATAACACATGGAGGATACAGTATAACACATGGAGGATGTACTATGACACATGGTAGATGTATTATAACATATGGAAGATGTACTATGACACATACAGGATGTACTATGACACATACAGGATGTACTATGACATATGGAGGATGCACAACAAAACACGGAGGAAGTGCTAATTGTGACAGACTCCCAGGAGCAGTGGCCACACTTCCAGGCGACACAAACATACACAGAGAACACAGATGTCCACAGTAATGAATCAGCTGTGTTCATGTCCAGAAGCCACACATCATGCTAACAAGACCTCCAGCCGTCTGGATCAAACTGACCGGAGCTCATCAAGCAGTTGACGTCCACCGCTGCGGTCATAACTCGTGGACTAATCACTCCCTGTTGTGTCCTGGCAATAATCCCTGAGCCCTAATTACTCCTAAAACAATGTAATCCTCTGTATTGAGGACGACAGGGGCGGTGATGGTGCTTGTTCACCCTGTAGACAACACAGAGCACCAGCCTCTATGAGAAGGCAAAATCAACAGGCATTGGTGTATATTAGGTCTCTTCATGTCATGCTCAAGCATAGTTGATTAAATATCGTGAGTATAGGAATACATTGATTCGCATTTCAGCTGACAAGAGTAAGATAAATCAGAATTGTTCTAGAATAAGTAGAAATGAGCTAATATATTATAAATATGATCAACAGCTTTAGATTGACATTTGACTTAAAATCAATAAGAAGTTTGAAATATATTAAGTTCTCATTAAAAAATATAGTTCAATGCTTGAATCTCCAAATACACAAATATTACATTTATTCAATAGTACAAACTCTGATCACTCATCCAAATATACCAAAATGAGTATTGTTTTCTGTGATAGTCTCAAAATATGGGTATTTTTTCCATGCAAATAACTGTTGTGAGTGTAATTTCTCTATTTGAAAACTAACCTTTGAACCTTGCTCAGTTAAGCAGAAATCCACAAAATTAAAAATTCTCATAAAATGTCATTGCTACTTTGTTTAGAACTTGAAATAACATTGTCCTAGTTCTTAAAGGATTTCACAGCATCAGATTTATAGTATCTAAGTGAATACCAACAGTACATATTCGAATTACGATGGTCATTCTGATGTCTTCAATTGGCATCACTCTTCATCTGACCCACATCTGTGTCCGTATACTTACACGATCTGTCTAGAAGTGGAATACTGCACTCAGCAAGATTAAGCAATGAAAACAAATGATCTGCAATGCTTTTAGAAGTACTGGGGTAATATGGGTCAATGTGTGTTATATAGGGGTCAGGACGGTGGTATTTGGGGGTCAATGTGTGTTATATGGGGGTCAGGGCGGTGGTATTTGGGGGTCAGGTCGGTGAGACTCCTCTCCCTGGAGACATACATGTAGTCATTGGACCCGTCTCTACAAACAGTTGATTGACAGAAGGAAATTGCAGGAGAAATATTGTTGCCAATGGAGCTCCCACCATAGCGGTAATCAGGATGTAGTGCTCTGTAATGTCGTCATACAATTAGCGGGTAATTTGTCTTCCACCGGTTTGAGTCCAGTAATCATATTTACCCATGGATTTGCCATGGATAAGAAAGCGAGTGAATAATAGCAGTGAATGTACATCAATACGTTCCAGACTCCTTATCTGGTGTGATATTATCCCCAATGCTAAGGTTATGGGTTCAAATCTTACCCAGAGGCTCATAAGGCATTGCAGCAATGGAGAGCAGGTTTTTATATTGGGAGGACTGTTGTACAATGTCTGCATGTAAGATGCATGGCTCTTGGTTTACCCATCATGGCTCTAGAGGTTAATCTAGCTTCCTTGTTACAGTGATATTGTCCTGATATGGAAAACAATGAAGGACACTGGAAAAGTGGAAGGCAAAGGATAATAATAATAATAATAATAATGATAATAATAATAATAATAACAGCAATTATAATAATAATTTTAGAACAATAATAATACCAGCAACAATAACCATAATAATAAGAATAGTAATAAAACACCATTAATATTAGGAAGAAAAGATAAAACAAAATAATGTTACACATTTAAATGCCATCTAAAGCAAGTGAGCAAAATGCTGATTACACCTACACAGGACATTATATAGCAGCACAATGACGATCACAAGGTGTTAGCAAAGAGTAAGAAACACCTGTGTGGTGGCAGATTGAGATATCCACCATTTCATGTACATTGACAACTACAAGACAAACCATCAAACTGACCAAGCACCAACATTTCCGAGTGACTGTACTTTATGACCTGTTTTAATTTCATGGCTGTGTAACATGAAAGACCATGCTGTAAATATTTTAGTGGATATAGCTCATAGTTTATCAAACTCATATTGAGAGTGCCATTGATCATCAAAAGAAGAAGGGCATGGTAGAGGGTCTATTGATTTCATATTCTCTTGAAATTTATATGACTACGTTTATGAGACAAATGGTACAATGCCATTGTTTGGCGGTCCAGCAATCAGTGATGGACAAGAAATTGGGTGTCGACTCTAAATGAGGATGATCTTCATAGATAAATCATTCTCTCAAGACATATACATTTCAAATTCCCATGTATTTTTTCAATGACAAGACCCTCCAAGGTTCAACTGCTTCATAGAGTTCATTTAGTATTAATGTCTTGTCTTGACAGAATAATGATGAACGTCTTGGATATTGCTAATATAACGGCAATACTGATGAAAACAGATTTAATGAAGAAATCAGAATGATTAGAAGATAGTACATGTAAATGTGAAACAAAATGCAATATACATGTGGATGAATTGTCAAAAAGACAGATTGTAGCTTAACCTCATATCCTTGCTCTATTAACTCTTTAACTGCTGGACTGATGATAATTACAACACTATTGGAGATATTTGGCTACATCCTGCAGACATATTTGAACTCTCCATCTGTATTCAACAGAAACTGATGAAACCTTGAGTAATACAATATTTTTAATGAAGACATTATGTTATGCTAACTCTCTATTCAACAGAAAAATTGTTAAAATATATGCACATATGATACTTGCATGTTACTTCTTGACAGATGCAATTCTATCCACACAGCAAATAAGGACCAAACATCAAAATCTTGGCAAGAATACAATTCAAGGAAGGGTGGTCTACGCAAAGGCTCTCCATCAAGCAGTCAAAGTGTATAATCTCAGCCGTCATTATAGGTTACATAAATAAATGTGTAGTTCCCAGACCCAGATGTCAGAGGCCTATGACGGAGGAGTGTGCTTGACTCTGCCATCAATAAGTCCTCTCCATCATCATCAGAATGTCCTCAAGTACCTGGTCTGTCACATCATGTCCTCTCCATCATAGATCAATTAGTGTCCCGTACACCTGTGCAGTCGCTACAGTGGGACTCTTGTCCAGGGCGAGACTGTCGACCCAGAATTGGAGATCAGCCTGTACAAGACTGTGGCGTTAACTTCAGCCTTAGCCATAGACAGCACCATTGCTAGCCTAGAGTAAAGTTAGGAACTACACTTGTCCAGGGCTAGACTGGTGACCCAGAACTGGGGGTCCATCTGTTCAAGACTGTGGTGTTAACTCCAGCCTTAGCCATAGACAGTGCCATTGCTGAGGTTGGAGTAACATTAGGAACTACACTCAGCTATGGCGACACTTATGACCCAGAACTGAAGGTCTTCTTGTATGAAACTGTGGTAACCATAACCACAACCTTAACCATTGGTAATGTTAGGATCTTTAGGCATGTCCTGACTAGGGTTAGGAACTACACTCAGTGATGACTAGGCTTGTGCTCCAGAACTCGGGACACTCCTGTATGAAACAGCATGACTCTAAGGTAACCAAAGCCCCAACCTTAGCTATTGACATCACCATTGTTACTGTTGGAGAAGGCTACATTGATTTGCACAGAATTCCTGGACAGAATCAAAGAACCATGTTACCAGTTACAATAGACACTTATTGAGGATTGGAATTATGACCAAGAACTGGTGATAATCTAGGCGCAATGTGACATGCGTGGTCCTGAGGTGGCCACTCATTGACCACTTGACTTCTGACCTAAAACTGGACACATTTTCCCCTTGCAAAGCACCCTTTCACAGGCTTTAAGCACAATGCAGGTGCAATAGAAATTAGGTATTTATCATTACACTGTCTTGGAACCATGACCAATATGGATACTTGTCAAGGATCGGAACTCTGACCTAGAACTGGGCACAATCTTAATACGGTTTCTGAGCAGAATATGGTCCTAAACTAGACACCTTTTTGAGTTTGAAACCATGACCTAGAACTAAGCACAATGAAAGCACTATGTGTGAGCAGAGTATGGTCTTAAACTGAACAATTATTGAAGGCTGGAGCCAATCTTGATCACAATGACTCAACAGCAGTTTGTAATACAGGTATACTGTGTATGTATGTGTGTATATCTGCAGGTGACCTTATCACACTAAGAATGACCAGCTTGCTAGACTTTAGGACAATAATTACATTCTTAGCTTAATCTATATTTGTCACCAATAGCCACTTGTCATAGCCATAGTGAAATGGACAAAGCAATTTCACTGGACTATATGCTATTGTTATATTACAACAATCATAGATCTACATTTTATCAATACATTTCATGTTCATGTTTCTTCTGAAAACCCATTTAAGCATTCATTGTATGTTTGTAGGTGGAATACATTTACCGGTACATATCCCATGAAAATGAGAAAAATGTTTTTAATCTAATAATGGTTCAGATATGAGCACATCAATCAATACGAAAACATCCTTCACTTTCCTGAATCTCAACAGGATACACAGATCAATGAATACATCCTTCATGAATATTTAACCAGCGAAACAGTCAGAACAGTACAATTTTAACCACAACATTCTGTATCGTAATCATGGTAATTTCAATCATTGTTCCAGGATATATCTACGTCACTTTGAAATAGTAGTCCAAGTAGTAGACACACAAAGCTGTGCATTCCATCACGGCATCATGTCATCTGTATCACTAATATTGATCACTGCCGTACCACCTGTACTGGCTGGTAATTAGGGATCCGCTGTTCATTCTTTGTCATGAGGTAGTTATACATACAATACACTGCACACTAATGTATTGTATCCATGTCAGGGTCTGATAATAGCATTGGAATCCTTCAGGGAACAGGCACTTGTCAGACCATTTTAAGGGTACAAGCACTTCTGAGACCGTTCAGGTGTAGGTATTTATGAGACTGTTCTTCAGGGTACAGGTATTTATATGACCATTCTTCAAGGTGCAGGTAGTTCTGAGACTATTCTGCATGGAACAGCAAACATCTATTTCCAGGCAGGTGTTTGTTTGTGGAAACTAGTATCATTCGGTGGCCTGTTGGAAGCAGGTGTGATCTTGACATGACAGATGACACAACTGTTTAATAACATGTAGGTACACCAGAGTTACTGCTGGAGCTACTTACAGTGAATAACAAGGTGTAGACAATGACATGTAATTAAGGGTAAATAGTGGCTTTGTATGTACTCAACCCATATTGAGTGTGGGACAGAGAGTGTATAATATGCTGAAGACAATCCAATTCTAGCTTCAGGCAAAAGAATATAAATGTCAGTAATATATAGCAGTGTGTGAAGAGCAACACAAACACATTGTATATAATTTTTGAAATAATATTGACAAAACAATGTATGCTTGTGTTGTCATGTGATATACTATAAGCTGTTCCTACTGGTTTCAGCCAAAGGTGGTTACCTCTTTGGCCAAGTCAATAGGGTGTTGGACTCATTATCCAGCAATTCCAGTTTGAGTGAGTGAGTTATTCTTTTTCGTCACGGCGGGGGAATCTTTCACCTATATGGTGACGATGATTTCGGTTTGAATCCCAGGTCTGGCATAATACTGCTACACTTGCAAGACTAACTTGATAATACATTATACCAGTGTAGCAGGGTGTCATATAAGATGCTCCTACAGGTCTTGGCCAGCTGGGTCACCCGTTTGGCTCAATCAGTAGATCATTGGATGCACAATCCAGCAACTTGGGTTCAAATCCCAGGATCGACATGATCCTCTGTTTCACCTGTTTATTAAGACAAGGGCCATGGCACAGTGAGGGTAAAAATGCATTAATGAGACCAATAATATTCCTTTCCACATAATCATAAATGGCAGATAAATATGTATCTTAATTGGGAGGTGCCCATTATAAAGAATCTCATAAAACAATGTTTCCAAA
>JAULBP010017651.1:0-13857 GCA_032355345.1 Lepetodrilus pustulosus
CACACACACACACACACACACAAGCACACACACACACACAAACAAACAAACACACACACACACACACTCTCTCACACACACACACACACACACACACACACACACACACCAACTCCCCCTCCCTCCCCCACACACACGCACAACAAATGTAGATGGACGTTGATAACTGTTCGCAGAATCTCTAAAAAAATATCTTCATCAAGATAAACATGACATGAAAAAGAAACCATCTAATAGTTTCAAGGACGGTGCATGTCTGCATGTGAAGATGTTATCGTAAACCCTGACAACCGCATCATCATTCAGCAGCTTCCTGTGTAGACAAGACGACATAATTGCGACTGCATGCAGTGTTGTGTTCTAGTCACTTGTTTGTGAAGCTTTGGAGTTGTGCGGCACAAAACGAACATCTCGTGTAGAGAACTGCACGTCGGAGAGGCGCTTTAACGCACCAGGCTGCAGATCTCCCAGCGTTACGTGAGCAGTGACAAAACAGGCCTTTGCCTACTATGAGTCATGCTACTTGAAAAAAAATCCAGGACCGCTGGATCAATGCAGCATAAAACTCATTTGTTAAATAGTAAGACGGACCTCCGCTTAGATGGAGTTTTATGGGAGACTGCTAGATCCATCGACCATGTAATAAGGCAGCTAACAAAGTATATTCCCAGCCAAAAGCTTAAATGTTTAATTTATGCTTTCAGGAAATTATTGGTCGTATTTGTCAGCACATCTTCAAGTGCTGGGAGGATACTTGCCAAGTCAGCAGTTTTTAAATAACAGTAACGTTGAAGAATTTAGCACCTAAAGTTTGAAAATAATGCTTGTTTAAATGCATGCTTGACATAAACAAAATCAACAGTAGAAATAAATATCGGTATTTGATATCCATAGAGCAGTGTGTTATTCTCTAAAGCAATATAATCTGTATGAATAAACGAATGATGAATGATTGTTACTTTTTCTGCCAGTCTATGTGTTTCTGGTTGTGTACTGAACTAATACAAATATTAATTCACATAGATTTGAAGGTCGATTGCTCTAAAGTATGAATATTATTTCACGTAGGTAAATATAGCCTACACCATTGGTAATGCTACTGTGTGATAGTGATATCAAATATGCAGATGCTATATTATTATGTCGCATAGAGGTACAACGTACATTGCACTGTATATTGATACTGCATGTAAGCATATTTATCGTAGAGAACGTCTGCTTTCAATATTGAATACAATAGACAAATTCCTTATTAATACTGAAATGCTGAAAGGACACGCCGGTACGACAAACAGAAGGTCGAGCGAGGATGTTACCCTCACATTCCCTGGCTGTATTCGATTCATGACTCGATCAACTCTAGAGTGACACTCGGGTGATGTAGTTACCAATAAAATACCTTGTTTTTCATTCGAGAAGTCAGGGAAGGTCAGGAGCATGCTCCCCATTTCCGCAAGAGTAACTCTGGGATGAGACCGATACTCTTGCACAGATGCATTTGAAACAAATATATTTATTTATCATCTTTTTTACATGTTGACAATATATTCTGGGTGGGAAAGCTGTTCAGTCGAAGAAGTGTCTAAATTTACTTATTAATTACATTTTTTTTCACATCGGTTCATTAGGAGTTTAAAGTTGCCTTTCGATTCAAGTACTCACTGCGCATGCTCCATGACATTACATTCGAGACACTAGTCGTGAATCGAACACAGCCAGAGAGTTTAGGTCCATGACGCAACCATATCTGACCTTCACCTTGATTGTCGGAAGGAGGTTTGAATGGCCGATTGTTTGCAGTAGGATTTTGATGTTGTGCAGTGGGACATTCACCACACTGGAGTCATTTCAGAACGTGATGTTAAATGAAATCGTATGTTTGGTTATGGAATTGCTCAATCAGAATTCGACTCTCCCGAGTCTCTAAAGGTAATTAAACCCATAGTTAGCAGTGCCAATGTAGTCCTTCATTGGCATACAACACACGGATACCTTACATGTAATAAATGTCTTGTCCCAGCAAATTGTCCAACAAACCAAATTCAAGACAAAACCATGGAATTGAAATAAGCTAGTGTAGTGTACGACATATCGTTTATGCAATAATGTAGCCTAATTATTTGATGATATCTTCTGCTGATATTTCATAATGCATATAAACACTATCATTAAAGTATTGCTTTACACTAGATCTATATGTTTTCCTGGTCCATGACATCCGTATCAATATTAAACAGACACGCAATCATTAAGATATTGAATAATGTGTACTGACACCGTGAAGAGTCCTATATACAAGCATACATTGATATGCAATTCCTTGATCAAAGACTTGTTGTGTTGTACACCTACTATTGTGCCACGAGGAGTCCAGACGACGCTATATACCGAAGACATTTGCAGCATTGGAATGACTGAACAACAACGTACGTTTGTTTTCACGACAACATTATCGTTAAATACACTGAGCGTCATCTGACCCTGTACTTCATACATAATGCATAAAAGGATAAAGCCGTGTTCATGATCCCATATTACAAAAAACTAAATGCGCAATAGAAAGAAATTAAAGTGTTTGTACTTGATGATTCTTCATTGCTGCCACATTGTATATGTAACCTGGTTATACATCTATGAAAATGTCAAAGCAATATTGCGTATCAGTTGACATAGCCTAACTTGGGTTAATGGTATCGCATTGCTACTGATTACTTATAAGACATCAGAAACATGCAGCAATGTGACGCGTAACTCTGGTAATGTCATATATCAGCGTTCTCGTCTCCCTGACTGACCTTCACCTTGCACTAGAGCCCCGAATGAGCATCATGCACCTCGTTATTACGTGAGTTGTTACTCGGGGACCATGTACAAGTCGAGGTGAACTAGTGATGCGTCTTCCACCACGTCTTCCACCACGTCTTCCACCACGACACACATTTGTGGGTCACACTTCTGGGCAGTTAGAGAGTCTGGCGGGAGAATATTGCTCGAGCTAAGTACAGGCCTCTACCGTTCTACAGGATGTCTTCCAGCGACCGGGTATCTATTCCTGGGCATGTTATTAAAGGCAAACTATCACGGCATGTTGACTTAGATAACGGACAAAAGAAATTCTATCTGAGACTATAATATACGTTTGATTTAACCACTGCCGATGCACTTATTTCTCAACACTCAATGTTAACAACAACAACAACAAAAATCATATTTTACGGTTACGGACCCATAATTATTTTGTCATTGATGTAAAGTGACCGAACGTTTTCAATTATCTCCCTTTTCATGTATATAATAGAAGCCAGTTTACAGACCGCTAGTTATTACTTTCGAAGAAACCTATCGTGCAGTTGTCATTTATAGTGGAATGTTCCGTCTACCATAGAGCGGTGGAAAGGTTTTTCGAAGTATACAAACATGATTCTATGTATGTCAAATCAATTTACTTTGCAGTTGTACCTAAGAAATAGTCCACAACAACTATAACTATCTGTGATATTATGCCTTTACGGGGTATTGTATTCATAGTTTGTAATGTCTTCTAAAATGTCTTCTAAAAAGTGCTACCTCCGGTAGAGACCTCTGACTGCTCAGTGATTTATTCGTGAAGTGGGGTATCGACATCAAATACAAAAATGTTGTTTTGACCTTTCATCGATATACAGTCTGTATTGTCCCCGGCACGAATAGGTTATGACAGCGCACGAGCATAGACACGCAGAACTGCATTTAATTCCGCCTGACCTTACAATGAGGTTTTCAAGACCCACATCCGGTCAGGTACGATGACTATTATGATTGTCCTGATTCTGGACGCGAGCTGTTCCACTGAGAATAGTATCCCTAATTAGAGAGCCCGTCTCTTCTGTCGAAGACAGTATATGTGTTCTTTTTGAATGTCAGAATGGCGATGAGTATGACATTTGGGCTTGCTTTATGGTGAAAAGAAATATTTCTGGATCACCGGGACACGGAATAACTATAGATCTTTTGCGGATGCTAATGACAAGTGATGGCCTACTTCAAAGGTTCTCGACGAAAGATACGTACACTTTGTGATAGTTGTATTCACAAGTAATCGCAGGAAGAATATTAGCATTATCCGAATTTCAAATAATTTAGTAATACTTAAAGCTATATATTGACCGGATGATTGGTTATTCCTTCACTGTGAGATATAATTATGGCCATGAAAGTAAGATTTCTGTAGATACCAATCCAAGTATTACCAAGATGTATTCACAAAGATCAATACCTGTGTTATGCATCAGAATCCTACCAATGTAATAATATGATATATAATGTATTTGTTCAATAAATCTAATTGAAATACAATCGTAGTTTAAAAATAAGATATACATGCAATTGAATTAAATAATATAGGCCGTTTATAACAAATACTCAGTGAATTGTTGTTACATCATGCTTGGAATTACAATACGTTTGGCAGCGCCAGCCCACTTACATGTATTAATGTCTTCGACAGTTTTTTAATATCGTAGAGATATCGTTTTTTCCCCATTGTGTCGTGTCGTATGTAGCCTAGTGTATATTATATGTTTGTCTATCCGTAACTCAACTTTATTACTTTTGCCGATATTTACCGATATTTGTTCTACTATTGTTTAATTTCTGATATAGGCAATATAATTTTATGTCAGATGGCAGTTAATATTGTGTCTAGCATATATATAGAATCTTTGTTATTAATGAACTAGTTTGCGTTAACTATGTGTGTGCAAAATAAGGCGTACCAGAACAAGTATAATTGGTCTGTCTTGATGTTGATTGACCAACGAACGAACGAGATAAGATAACTGTGTATCAACTGTTCGCACTGCCTGCATTGACTAGCTTACTTTAGTTTCGTGAACACCCCCAAGCTCTCTGAGAACTCCGTATATATAGATAACCACCACCCACCACGACACAATACATTTATTCTTAGATACGCCGCAGCTGATGAGATGAAAGTGAACTGGTTTGTGATACCTCGGAAACTAATGAAGTTTGGCCGATCATCTTTACTTTGTTGAGCGATGTCAGCGTGGACTCAGTGAACTACCTTAGGAACCCAGTTCCCGGAAGCTTCGTAAATACCACCTAGTGAAGAACTACCGGTAAACGCATTGTGCGGACATTGCACTGATGTTGTTTTGTGGGTATACTAGTATTATAGAACAACATTCTGAAAAATGTATATCAACCTTTTATATCTATATTAGTGGTACTATTCCCAGAAAATACGAAAGTGGACCCTACATTACTGTAAAGTAATGTTCTGCGTTTCGGTACGTAATTGCGGTAGCCATAGCAATATTACTATATGGACTGGTTATTGTATACTTCGAATTATTCGCATTAGTCTTGTAGCTCAGTAGCTCGGAGTTTCACGTCACTAGTCAACTTATGAGGAACACAACTCAATACTTTTAAGATTCTAATTACAGTCCTCTGAGGAAGTAAGGTCAAAACCGGAAGTAGGACACCAAGAATATGTACGAAAATAGGATATATGTATTGATGTGTCTACTTGTACAACTTCCAAGGGAATACATACTAATGATGGGATATTTTCAAGCTTTGAAGTCCACAAGCTAATACCACATTTTTGATAGTATTGTCATTACGGCTGCTTCTGCGAGTATTTGACATCTTACAGAAGGCAAAGAATGATCTGGCTTATTGCAACCAACGAGACAGTGTAAGTGTATGGTAAATAGTCCATTGACGTCAACTAGGACTGTCGAAATCTGGGTACGGAAATGAACAGCGCCAACAACGGACATGAGATGAATATTAAACCTCGCATTCCCATGTGATATACTTGACAATAGCGGTCGGCGAGAGTTATCCGTAGGATACGGAGCTCATTGATGCCAAGGCTCAGAATGCCGTGCGGCTATATCATTCAGTCGAAGGATAATTGATAGTTTATGTTGTGCTGTCTGAGGTGGCTATTATGTTGTGTTGACTCGTGTTTGTAGCAGATATTGTGCTATGTTTGTAATTATTCTGGAATGTTTCTGGCAAATATTGTGTTGCCCTCGCTCGTGTTAGCCGAACATTGCGTTATATGTGTCGAGATTGTGGCACCTATCGCGCTATCCGAAGTTTGAGGTCAATTGTGTAAAGTATGAGCTAAACATCACTGTATTGCGCTATGTTGTGTAATGGTGTGTCATGCTGTGTATACAAACTATAAGGTGTTATTATGTTTTCATAGCAACTTCAATAGATTATTGCTGGTTTCAAAGTTCTATAAATATTTTGTCACAATATAATGCTTGTTCTATAATGGAACTATGAATTGTGTTATAGATGTTGTTAGACGAAGCGCGTAATGTATTAATTGGGTATTCTGTAAGGCATATGCTAAATTTAACATAAGGTAAGAGATAAGGTAAGATAAGATTAGATAAGACTATATTATCCTGTATGCGAATTTCTTGTACACTAGAGAGATAAGACATTGGAAATATATTAAGAGAGCATTTACCATTTAAATCACATTACTAAGAACGGACAGACCTGTACATATACACTATAACACATTACATTGCACGACACTAAGCTTAAACTAAAAAGTAAACATTAATTTACTGTAAAAAAAATACCAACAAATATATTATTCTTACTGCATGCAAAAAGATGAGATAAAATAGCACTATGGTTGAAAACTAAATTAATATTTTATATTATTTAATAATGATATACTAATGGGTATAAAAGATGGTTGGGCCCTTTTGGTTTTATATTTTCTGCATCAGGAGTTTACCACTTGAAGTGAGTAGCTGATAATGGTTGTTGAAATGGTGGCTAGAGTTATTTACTATCTAAGTGGCAAGTTTAACATAGGGAATTAAGAGGTTCAACTGCAGATCCTGTAATTTCCATGATTTCCTATTTACAATTATAGGTAGTTTGTTGTTATTTTCGAATGACATGGCAACTTACCAGCACTCGATAGAAACAAAATCAATGATAAGTTCTTTCCTTTTGCTAACATTGAGTAAGAAATTTTCAGAAAACCAGTTGGACAAGTCAGAAGTCGGTTGTCTATAATCGTGTTCGCTGTTGGAGAGCAGACTGACAAGAATGGCATGATCAGCAAATTTGACGGTTGCACTGTTTTTATGCTTACTATATCATTCGTATAATAATAAAGAGTACCGGTGAGATAACACAGCCTTGTAGAGCACCGGTATTAATACATTTAGAGTTGGAAAGATGACCATTTACGTTGACGAACTGAATTCTGTTCTTTAGAAAATTATCAATCCACTGGACCATGAAATATTTGTCAATAGGCCCATATTCATGTATATATATATACCGATTATACAGCTATTTAACACAATATCCATATTCGCCTTAAATGACATTTAAAATACTATTGCGATATAATACTCTATGTAATTCAATTTATCATAATGCAGACATAATCAGCTTTTACGTCAGTCATGGCGTTAATTAAGGCATACGTCACTTCCTGCGCGCGGACTGATTTAGGCTCCGACTACAGAACGAATCTGACGTGAACCGCAGCTCTGAAAAGTAATGCATTCGTTCGTAGAATATCAAATTCACTTTATCGAGCGGTTGTCGGTATTAAATATTAGACAGTTGATATGACTGTACAGACCTCACGAGGCAATGACTTGGGATACAATGTGACATCCTTAATTACAAGTGTATGTGCGTATATTTATGAAGTTGGCGTCTCGCTAAGATGTATGTACGGTTCACATTAACAGCGTAGACGATGAGAGCATACATCATACTCGCTAATTAGACAGCCATCCGAGAAAGGTAACTGACAAGAAACGTATCACTAATGACTTTGTAAAGATAATTAGACTCGACGTATACGCCTATAATTAATAATAATAAGCATTGCCATTTCTATATTGTACTGACATACGCATATGTTTATACTTAGAGTCTGACGTGACTGTTTTCATTGCGAGTGAATTAACGTTATTAATGTCATATGATATATGTCACCAACTCTGTATGTGACAGTTAATGATTTGGTAAATGAAATTCTAGATCCAATACATCCAGTATATGAATAATGCAGTCAAACCATACATAGCGTGCATGCAACGATATACCGCGTCGTTGTCCTCTATGTTGTCTGATATTTTTTTTATGAACTGAATCACACAAGCACCCTCTGTACACAAATAACTGATATTTTAATGGACATGGCCATGATATTAATCCATCCAGACTGCATTGTGCGCCAAAATTTGTATTTATTTATAGCATTTTAAATAGAGAGGATAATATTTAAACCAAACTTTTCATGTTCCAGTACTGTGACCTGGACCCGAGATTGCAAAACTTTCTTGAGTACTATGTTATGCTCAAGTTTTGTTCATAAATACCCATATACAATTTAAGCATGAACATGAGATCGTACTCAGAAACTTCCGTAATCTCGTCCTCTGGTGTGTTAACCGCTTTTCAGAAAAGTTTCAAATACGGTGCTGATTGGGTTGTAATTTCTGATAGTGCACACTTACTGCATCTATAGACATCCCTCGTCAGCGATGTCTTGCTGCGGCTTCTTACCCCATCAAAACACAGACCATGCCTTGAAAATGGCGGCACCCTCTACACCATACACAATTCTGTGCGTGGTTGCAAACTTACCTTCGTGTTGGTCTATATCTTCACAATGGACCGGCTTGATATACAACCTCAGTCAATGATGGTGTAGACGTTTTAAATACATGGAAAAAAGCAAGAATACCTCAACAAGTGACAAGTTTTCAGGCGAATAACCTTTAGGTTGCTTTTCTGTAGACAATTAATGAGCTTTTAAAGACGTTGGTGGTAATCGTATGTTACAACGTATTATTACATAAATAACCTTAAGTAAACAACTAATACGTGTCTTTGCCAAGTAGGAATTATTATATATCGGTATGTTAACATGTGATTCTGGAAAAGTATTTATTTTGTTCTGTAGCACGATATATTGCCACGCATAATGAGCGTTAGAAGTACGTTAAGCTATTAGTACATGAACATGTAAAAAGAATATGAATACACATACAATACATGGGCAACAAAAAGAAAATTGGCCGAATTTATTAAATGGGAGTTGAAATTTCACATTGGTTAAAATGCATGCTAATTTGTATGATGAATCCAAGAAAATGCAACAGGTATAAAAAACACAGTGAATGAACTACAAAATGTTTAAATGTAATTTCTAATAAATATTACTTTTTTCTTCACAACAGAATCAATGACTATGCAAAACAGATACATAATATTGTTTCTGGAGCTAAATAGATGAAATGACATATTTCACGCATTTGGACATTTTTCTTTAAAAGTTTCCCAAATGCACAACTATATATGTCAGTTACAAAAATAAGATGATGGCGGACATATGATATAGTGTGCCAGTGATACCGGTAGTTTGTTATTCGTTTATATACATAAGGGTTTTGAACATATCTTTATATAGGGCTACTATCATACTATGTAGTACAAATTTCAGAAGCGGCGCAACTTCAATGTCAACTGTTCAGACTGTAACTTTAATGAAGGTATTGCAGCAGAAGCTCGCAAAGAACGTGAATAGATGCTATGATGCTCACTTCTTCGTTCAATCAGCACGGCAAGGTGAGGTGAGGTGAGGTGAAATGAGGTGCGTATTGCAGTGGCGAAGAAGGCAGTTGCCCCAAGTTGAATCTAAATCCACGAGTTCTGTGATATGAAAACTACTCGGCTAATCTGGCCCACTTCATGCGTCAACTGTGAACTGATTGAGCTCGTAACCTCGTTTATCCTCCACTTCAAATGATAAACATAAGGATAAGATACAAATGCACCTAGATTCAAGGTTAGTTCACGTGTATCGAACTACAACTCTATATAGCATGGCTTAACTAAAATCACGTCTGGGTTGGTTCGTGTGTTAGCTATGCGGAAAACAAGAAAACATATATTGCTAGTCATTCCAACAAATGAACCCGTTTACGGTTGCAAGACACTGCATGTACTGAGCCCGTACAATGGAGTCAATGCCCATTGCTAGTTGTAGCTGTAAGAAATAATATTGTAGTACACAGCTTTAATAACTGTTAGCAGCGTATCAACATTACAGGACAACGCGACTTCATTGAACTCTTTTAAGATTTCAGAAGCATAATGTGTACGTTATTGTAGCATCATGAACATGTCTGTTAGGTAGGGTATCCTTGTTCATGCAATGTCCATAAACAATCCGTAGAGTGATTTTGAAATTCAGCTACTCCAACACCGGGGAGTTTTGTTTTTGTCTTAAGCGGCACAGTATTGCAGGGCAAACCGGAAATTAAAACTGCGGGCGATCCGATGGTTTCTGTCTCTGAATTCTCTCCGATATACTTGTACTGTCCAATAACATTAATTACGTCCATACACATATCGTGCTAGGTGATCATTTATGGTATGTTCTGGTACACAGGCCGCTGCATACCACTGTGAGATGTTGTACTTGAACAACAACAGACAGCTGGTTCATTAAACGTGAGATTTCACGCTATAGGCCATTGAACGAAGACCACGATGGACGTATGACACGACACCAATGACTAATTGGTAAGAACAGTGCAAGTGTCTTCGAACCTTGTGTCAACAATAGGTACACATGCACTATTTTATGTGAGACAACATTATTACACATAGAAGGAAAAGGGATGGTCTTGTTGGACTGCTATGCAAATTATACAAAGGGTATCTATATGCACATGCATAGTGTGGTACCGGTATTTCAAGAAACGTAATACCGTTGAACATGCAAGATGTAAGATATTGTACAACCAGAGTCCAACGTTCTAGACAATCGGCGAAGTCGGTTCCGTCTTGTCATTGGAACTAGTAGTAGCCCGGTAGTTCCGGTGCCGTGAGTTGACTCAGGGATGTCGCTCGACTTGAATTGGCCCGGTTGTTCCGGTTCCGCTTCCGGGGCGGAACGATCATAGTAGCGGCATTGAGAACTAACTTAGAATAGCAGCCATTAGTGGGCCAAAGTCTATTTTTAGACGTATCCGGTTTAAACATGTTGGTGATAACCTCATGGGGAAATGTGCATGAAATGTGATTGGATATTGTATTATCTACATTGTATCCCGATCTATGACGCATGGATGGCTGCACATAAAAGTAGTATATCCAATTGTTTATTGTAAAACTATCTCGAATACGAAAAATGTGCTAACGCAGTTCGACTAATTATTAAGTGACTTCGACTGTATACAAGTAGTCACTTCGTATGAATAAGACTATTTTCAAGAACAGCGCCATTTCAAGATCGTTCCGATATTCTGAACGTTTAGTAATGCAACATTAATGTACGTGTTGATTAGTGGTCAGAATACTGATTTTAATGTTATATCTTAGCACAAATCTAAAGGTGTGTTCATTTGTATGAGACATATTAATATCATGTGCACGATACATAATCACATTTGGACAGTCATTTCAATGACATTAGCATGCTGTAAGACACACTCAGATAGTCTCGGCACGTTCTACTGCAATCCTCTTCACGCGCATGCTCGTCAATAGCGGGTCACACTCCATGTCAAATAATTTACCTCCCCTGTCTATACAGACTGCGTGTTACTTCCTAATCCTACGAACGGCCAGTAGCAATGTCACCGGTGTTACCGTGTTGATTAACGGCCATGCCAGTCGGAATAAAGTACTTATTGTACTAAATGCTATTGTGCTCATTGTCTAAATGGTGATCATCTATTTTCGAATTGTCATGTGTTGGTCTGGTCTACGTTTACTCACGAGACTATATTAAGCCTATATAACATTAAGAATAATTATTATAACATTTTATGTCATGCATCTATTACTGTAGTTGACTGAATGACATTGCGCCAATTCCATTAATCATCCATTCATCCTTATTTTGGTACGTGAAAAATCGCTATTGTGTAGATATTTATCTGTATTTTCTCTACACCACTACATGTAGGCACACGTGAGAATATAAAAATACAATTGAATATTATCTTCTTTGTCCAACTGACAACATTACGACGCTAGTTCCGCAACTTATCTCGTTTTCCCTATAGATCTACATACTACATTGTCTATCTATAGCCTACTCGTTTTGGTTCACGTAATAAGCATTCATTCATGATTTTTACCTGTCAATACAAATCCATCCACCTATCTGTCTGTATCTATTATTTACAGTTATCTATCAATTTAATTATGCATCTCTATTAACGTCTGTGTGTATATTCATTTTTGAAAGCCGTGTTATCACGCTTCGGTACCTGCAGACGAACGCGTACTTTATATCTCTTGTAATAATTACTTCCTTCGGTAGCTTCCAAAAGATCATGTTACTGATATCAGTGCATGCTGAGTCAGTTTGACAGTTCCTGTCGGCTGAAGATCACTGATAGACTGTTGCCGAGAACCACGATCATATTTCCATGATAATGTGCCAGACAATATCTTATAATGTACTTTGCAAACATCGATATGATACGATCACACGCGCACAGTACGTCTGCAAACCACTTCCGGTTTCTTCTGGCGCCCCCTAGTGGAAGACGTGTAAAGGCCAGTGGTGCATAGATCAATGCGTTGTCCCACTTACCGTTTCTCGATGCAAAACAAACAGTATTTAATCAGTCAAACCCGGAACTCCAGTCGAAGCTTATGATTGTATTTAGTTTTTCATTGCAACGTTAAAAGTAGTGCTATATATAATATCAGTGATATGTTTAAGGTTAAGTAATTTCTAGAGTCACCAGAAAAGACGAACTATATATTCTGCTTCTAATGCAAGTGGATGCACGGACTTTCATAACAGGTAAAATAATTATATGTATGCTATATACAAATGCAAATTGAAATCCAAAGACACAATCATAACTACGAAAATAATATTTAAGCTATATATATTGCAAATTTAAATCCAAATATTAAATCGTAACTATCAGAAAATTACAATTGATATTATTAGTATTAAAACACAAATTATTGCTTTACAAATCATAGGTTTAAACGAAGAATTTATAATTAGGTTTATGCGTCATCAAGCTAACTTATTATCAAACATGTTACACAAAACACCCGAGGTATATAACATGAATTCATATATATTATACATGTATCTTTCTGAATGCAACTACATGGTGTCACAAATGAAGTAAGAGTGCTTCTGATAATCAACTGACAAAGAATAAAGGCGTAAAGTAGGATATTTGAACTGCTGAAGGTAATACTCTACCAATTAATGGAAAGCGCCATGACAGCAATGGAACGCACATGCAGCTCCAAGAAAGTGGGTTTGCAAGCCAGGGATTGATTGACATTTTCAAAGCACTTCATAATTATACTGTAGATAATATGTCTGGTATTCTAAAAACATGCCAGCTTTATATTTGCATAAGAAATAATTACAACTTGAATCCATTCGTCTGAGGTGCCTGCCTTTAAAATATAGTCACGCGAGACGACTGCAGTTCGCATGGTCACCTGTCTACACCCAAAAAAAATTTAAACGGCGGAAGAAATCAGTTTCCAGACTCTGCAGATGATGAACTGTTATGTCATGTGTGGTCAGGATATTGGTTTCCTTCCTAAATGTTATATCAATTAATCCAAACTCTACCATTGTGGCCTATGGAAAACTATTTGGTTGTGCAATACCTATAGGGCTAAGGAAGGACATATATGAACTGTTGAAGGTAATTTTTATGCTGGCGTTTAGACTCCAACTATCCATCAACAAAGAATCCATCTTATACCCCTCTTCCGGTCTCGTTGCCATGGTTTCTTTTGTTCTAAGTGTACTTGTATATCCGGATACACGTACAC
>JAULBP010017762.1:0-23493 GCA_032355345.1 Lepetodrilus pustulosus
GAGCATAGGGTCCGACACGGCTAAACTACTGATGTAGTAGTTGCACGGTTGTCGGAGTGTTTCGTGTCGCAACACCGTCACGATGACGATGATGTTCCCAGGGATGTTGACACAAGCAATGACGATAATAAAGCCGTAGTAATACGTGAGGAAAACCACATCCAGAAGTGAATCCGTTGAATTTGAGAGACGAGCATTGGAATAGCTGACGTTGTATTCCATTGGGAAGTTGGTTGAATTAGAACGCACAATGCTCGCGCTCTCCTTCCGGTCACTTCAGATGATAAACCTCCCTACATCATAAAGCTGATGCAGGTGGACATGGTGAAAAACTACGGTGCTATATAGTAAGTAACACTGCGGTCTGGTCTTCGCGCATGTTTTTTCTATTCCGAGGGTTCTCTCCTTTGCCTTTCTAGAAAAACATCCATCTTCTATTAAGAACAAGGTCACATCGATGACTCAAACTGTCATGAAATTAGTTTTAGGTGTCTATGACGTCCATCATCATCATGAAATATGGTATTCAGCAGATGAGCATCCAAACTCGGGAATATTCCAATCTGACAAGACGACACGAAATCTTTGTTTGCGTGGCTGTCTATATCAAAGCATTTAACACATTGAAGTAAAAATGAAAGGCGTGATTTACTTCCTTATCTCAGCGACCATACACAGAACCTAAACACACTCGTCTTCTTAAACAGTACGACTGTGATGCAGACAAGCCTCCAGACTCGCCAGACTCGGACATGAAGTCTGCATTAATGAGAAACATGGCCTGACCCGCCTTTCACGAAATAATCATACCGTAATCCGGTCGTAACGTAAATCACCAATACACCATTACTTTACTATAACCGGAAATGACGTAAATCTCGATTTATTCCCGGACTTCCGGTACTACCCTTTCGTGAAACGGATGTCTGATGACGTCGGATGACTAAGGGTGAATCAATCTTCCTTAATGTTTAAAGCGTTTTCAGGCAAAAACACTCCAGACTAAAACCGTCGCATGGAATACCATATGGCAAATTGTTATGCTAATACGCCAACTGCCGAGGTGACAGGAAACGGTAGATGGTCTAAAAGAGTCGACTTGGCTATCAGGATAATAATGCTTTCCGTTTAATTAATGTTTATATTGAAAAATACCTTTACAAATGATGTGTTGCGTGGTGTTTGGTTGTGGTGATTCAATGGACTTCACGGCTCCAATACGGTATCATCACATTAGAAGCATTTGAAAGAAAGACGTATTGCTAGACTGTTTACGAAACTATGTGTTAATGCAACAGTGATACCAATTCATGAGGGTATCGTTATATTATTTTTAGAAAATACTGACACGTTCAGAGAAAAATTAAGGTGGGATAATGCAGCCAGGTAAAATCAGCAAATCGGATATGTCGATACAACTTCGACAATAAAGCTCTCATGTATTTGAGTGATGGGCAAATATTGTTCATGTTTCTCGTTGCCGTGGATGCGAAAACACGGTGTTTTCTGAAGTCTGTTCACTCCTGGTCAGCATAGGATTTTGTTAGCAGACAATCTTTTTTTAAATGTTACATTTTTTCACAATAACTGCTTTGAAGAAATTAATCTGTGAAGTAGTCGCAACACTTCAGATAACGTCGGCAGAGTAAAGGTTAAATTCTTCGTGTGGTCCTTGTTAATTTGAATTGCATTTAACAATAAATAATAAAGTTCGTAGGCCTATTTATGATGCGTTGCAGACAAGGCATATTATCACGGATGGTTGACCTATATAAAGGACAATCGAATGTCTATCTGAGGCTACTTAAGTTTGATTAGTCCACCCAAAGGTTATTATTTACTGATGTACTTATTCCTTGCACTCGATAGTTATTAAATAATTCATATTTTAAATGAACTTAAAAGGAACGTAGCTCTAATTATATTGACTTTGGAACACCTAACTGCCAGACCGAATTCATCCTAATGTGGATCGACGAAAGGGATTTTGGCGATATAAAATTGATAAGTATCACACATGAATGTACATGTAGTTTGCATTTATTACTCAGATATAGTACTACGCACACATTGAAATATGTGATTGTATGCCTTTAAAAAATGTTTATGCTCAAAACGACACATGAAAAAATTGCAGACGACTAGTGGCATACTATTTTAAATACGCGAACCTTTTTGGTTGGATTTGAAAGAGCAGAATTTGTTTTTTATCTTGTAACAAATAATATACGTTGAAATCTAAGCTAACTGTAACCCTTAACAAGATGTAAGATGTACATACATATAATTTCAACACTAAATATACGGACTCCACTATTTTACAATGGATACATCTACAAGTATACCACTGTGATTATGGAGAATACAATGTCCAGTTACTCGATGGGCATTCCAAATTTTGGATGTGGAATCGGTGTCACTCTTCTTGTATAATGCGTCCGCAGGTTATTGAAGATTTCCTGAAGGCTATAGACATTTGGAAATTCATCGTTAAAATATACAGCTAAATTTAAATGTCCAAAAGGGTTACTGGTCTTTAATTAATTCTGTTGACTACACATAGTGCTAATAGGATAGACAAGGCAGGGTAATCTTCATGTATTCCACGTGCTGTGCAATTAAATATGGCGTTCTGATGTTTCATCGGTTATTGGTCTGCTGGAACTGCTTTGAAATTCCTGAGTAATGCCCTGTCAAATTAACTGGCTGATTCAGCGGATTCAGACAAACACTGGTATACTGGTGCTTGCAGAATAATCTTTTTAAATGTGTAAATTGTGTATTCGTTTCTAGACGATTAGAACATGTTGTGTTACTGTATACTTGCTTCAAGTTGGACTATAATGCATAAAACAAGAACGTATACGTTCACTGTTCCGTACTTGAAATTAGAAATTAGCATTACTTGGGGAAATTACTATTGTTAGCATCAGGACTTGTAACTGTACTTCTACTTAATAAAGATAACTTGAAATTATTTATAAATTCTGAGCTGTTTATGCAACTTTCATTTTCATTATGTATTTTCTGAATTAAAATGTGTCCTGTATAACTGACAACTGATTTTCCCATTGATTTCGTTCACCAAATCATGACCTGTTCATTTGATGATCTGTAGAATCTTTGTCCTGTTGCAATTACTCCATATGGCAAGTTCAGTCTTCAGAAGCAAGGCGATTATATCGGTCAGAAGATCTTACATATGGTGGGCTAGATTGGGATTTTAGATTTGCTTTGAAGGTTCTTTCACTCATCATGACGATGGCCCTGTTTAAACTAGGATTTCCACCAGCTGTTGGTACTAGCTTACAGAATATTCCACCACAATTAGAACATGTATACCCATTCAGACTCATTATTACCCAACTCCAGTCTATGCTGTATCCGTTTAATGGGGAGCGCCAAGCAGGGGAACAACGAGAAAGAGTTTTCGGTGTCTTTTCCGACAGGGCTGGAGCTGGGGCTCAAACCACTAGCTTTGACATCCCATTCTCTGGGTGACATACCATTCACTGGGTGACATACCATTCCCTGGGTGACATTCTGGGTGACATACCATTCTCTGGGTGACATACCATTCTCTGGGTGACATTCTGGGTGACATACCATTCTCTGGGTGACATACCATTCTTTGGGTGACATACCATTCTCTGGGTGGCATACCATTCTCTGGGCAACACCTAATCACTGTGCTATGGAGGCCGGTAGAGGCTCCACGAACAGATTTGATAACACAGCGACCACAGAATAGAAAACTTTTATTCAACCATTAGACATTTTTCAGTTCTAGTTCAAAAACGGGAAACTTGTGATCTAACGACAATTTTCTCCAGATGCCACTCGCTACCAGCAGTGAATCTTGAAAAAGCTCCGATCCTCTGGTTACTGTACAGACGAGATGATTCTAAATACAGGTATTTACATCCAGACACCATCACGGATGTCTCGTAATGATTCCATATAACTTAGATGAAGTATCATTTACAGGTTTTGTACATTGACAAATAACACATTTGTCGGACTAGAAATGCACACATGGATGTTTGTTACACAACGTATTGTACATGAAATGTGGGTTATAATTATAAGTTACACTGACATCACTGCAAAGCAATGCACATTCATACAAGACAACATCAACACATTCATAATCTCTACAAACCTATATTCTTTATAAGTTAGTATTCTATTATACCTGGGTACCTATGTTAAAAAGAAAAATAATAATAATCTATCAGCTACTTTAGTAATCTAAGTATGTAGTAAAACATTTTCTAAATTGGCCTGCACCATTTTTAGAAAGCACTTTCAACATTCGGATAAATAACATTGGAGATTCATTTATTAAAAAAAAAATGAGTTTAAATATAAAATTAACTAGACTCTATATTTTTACATCCAGTGATCTAAAATGTAAAACTGGATATTTAATGACAGACATAAACAACAAATATTAGAAAAATATCCAATAACCAACATGAGTATCCCACTGTATATTGTAGACCATAACATTGCCTTATTGCACATAGCAGAGAATATATAAGCTGGATTAGTAAAACTTTGGTTTCTGCATCAGAAGTATACTGAATCATAAAACCATAAATTAGAAAGAAAAAAAAGTATGTAAATTTTAAAATGCCTTTAAAAATTTATATAATTTGAACAATATAAAAATATTGATTTTGCACGTTGTTAGTTTTCATGGCCCCTCTTAACCTCTGTTCGAAATACAGTTTCGTACACTTGGATAACGATGTGTCGATTAATTACCGGTAATTAATTATCTTCTCACCTGAAAGTAATGAAATCTCCCAAATACACATGGACTTGTACATTTCTGTAATCTATCCATACTAAAAATTACATTTGACGAGGTCTATAGTGTGTTAGTTTTAACACTATGAGTAACATAGTCTATTCCAAACAGTTTGTTAACTAACAGGAAAGTATCAACCAACAAACACTGTTACTCTCAAGGTAGATCGAAACAAAATGTTAGCTTCCATCACCGATAGACAAATAGAAGCCTCCAGAGATCTGAGGCCATAGAAACTATGAAATAAAAATGGATCAAAAATAGTTTTATAAATTAAGTATGAAATAGAACTAAATGTAGTTTCAAGAAAAGAAAAAAGTATCTTCAAAAATCAGAAAACCATTTCCATAAAAAGTATTTACATAAATTTTAAATGTGTTTCCAGATTAAATGTTTACAAGGAAGTTAAGACAAAATATTTAATTTGAATTTTACATCATAATAAAATATTCACTGTGAAAATGTAATAAAGATGAACATTTCATATATCAAGTATGAACTGTTTTGATCCAGTTTCTATTGTTAACAACATGCTAAAAAATACCAAAATAAAAATATTTCACGCAAAAGAATTAAAAGAAAAAATATTAGTTAAGAAATAAAAATTGACACATCAAAATGCTATTGATTGCCATACAAGCAAACAAAGAGGGATAACTCGACAGGAAAAAGCAAAAGCACACTGGCTTAACATTGCAAATCCAACTTAACAGCTGTACTGTAACTGTGTTATTATATAGCTGTATTCTCTCACAACCCCAGAATGAAGCTCTCTTTGTGTCATGCAGGAAAATTCATACATGACTGGTATATTATATTATTATTTTAAATAATGCACGCAATTTAACATGAACATTTGTTGCTGCATATACTATTACACCTGTGGATATGTAACAAGAATGTAAAAAATAGTCTACTTTTAAAAAGAACTGATATAGAATCTTGAATATGGCTCTAAACCAAATTTAAATAATAAATAAACAAAACAGAAAATTTGTTCGTTGATGCTATGTATCTAATTACCGGTATTTTGAAATTATGAAATTACACGATGTCCGAATTATTGGACAGCGCCATTGGCATTGCAGAATGCTTCCTATGTGAAATATCACCTTTGTCATGAATCAATCTCCTAGCATGACACCACATGGGAACATCGGTCATCCCACAGCAAACACAACAATTAAAACACAAATTAATATAAAAACTGGCAAAATATACAAGAAAATGCGTGAGGTTGATCTACATATTCAGTGAATCCTAGGTGACCTGTCACACACTGTATGCACACTAAGCTTGTACATTTAGTTTAGTTCTAGATATACTTGGCACTTGTTTGTTATGCATGTTGAAATCCGTAAACAGATGAGTCGTCATGCAAGGAGGTGCATTACGTCAGCTGGTTTTCATAGACATGGTTGTAAAATGACATACTGAGTATAATATAGATACATGTTCTCCATTAATATGAGGATTTCTACCAGTTGTAACAGAACTGGGTGTATTGAAACAGGTTATCCATAAATAGTTGGATTTCTTCCAATAGTATGAACATCTTGTGATGGTATGATGAATTCAGACTTGTGTATATAGCACTGTATTGAGTATCCGTATGTGATGAAAAGTAACAGCCGTCTTTTAAAAAAAGTTTACAGCGATACGTCACAAGCACAAAACCATTGAGGGGTAAACACAGTTCTGAAAGGCACAAAAATCAAAATGGTGGTATTCCGTTCCTGTGCAACAAAATTAAACATTGATGCCGTCAACAGTACAGAATTCTTTGGCAAGCATTGACAGATACTGTTCCAGGTATAATATTCTATTGTGTCTAACACAGTCACTGAATACTCTAACAGTCTTGTCGTCATTGATACTGCTTGCATAGTAGTTGAAGGTCAAGTTGGTAATGACCTTGTTGAAATATTGTGACAAATTCATAAATTATATAACAAGTCTTCATGGTCTCAGGTCTTGAATCAATGATAAAACATTCACAAATGTCTGATGAAAAAAAACCCAGAACAATAGAATCAGATTAATATGCTGATTCCAATATGGCACATATAAAACCTTATTTTGGCATATTGCAAAATCCAAGGACTTATAAATAAGACAAAATATTGCTGGAGCACTCATTAATTGAGTACCACACACAAGTTCAGCCACTGAATATATAAAATGCTGGTATATATTGAGCCTCTATAAGATCTGAATCCACCTTACATACTCTACATCACTTGGTGGGAATCACTCTCACTCCAGATCACCTCCATCTTGAAAATTAACCTCCTTGACCAAGGGGAGACAACACACTGTTTTGAAAAATCTTTCGTCAGTCATTCCACCTTGGTCAAGGGACACAATTCCGTCTAAGGAAATCACATTCCAAGGGAAGTAACTCTCAGAGGGTGGACTCGACACTGGAGCTGGAGAACTCCTGGATGCTGCTGTGACTGTCGAGGCTGGTGGAGTCGCTGTCGTTACTCTGGGGGCTGGAGTAGCTGGCAGCCTCCTGCAGCCTCATTAACATGTTCACCTGCAATGGACACCAATAATCAGAACTTAGTCATCAATGAGCGAGTGATTATGGAATTTTACATCAATGCGGGAATCCTTCACCCATTTGCAATGTTAGTCATCAAAATAACTTGTATATTAATATCTGATGAAATATAACTGAATTTTTTACTATTTCTATGATTGGAGCAACTATTGACATCACATACAGCAGTAAAAGGAGTAACAGTAACAATGCGATTAAAGAATTTTCACTTCGTTATCTGTGAGAAGTGTGTCAGCCTGCCAATGTTGATTAGTTCCATTTGATCTTCACAGAAAAGCAGGCTTTTCTGAAGACGGATACTGATGCACAGAAGAAGCTGAAAGTCCCAAGGATACCTCAGACTGAGGCTTAGTTACAGCAGTGTAGTGCAGTATCCCTAGGGCTACACATAATGACAAAGAAGTAATTAACCTAACTCAAGATTCTTCTAGCCTTCCCTGGTGACGATAAGCTACTGTGTATATGGGAATGGTCTTCCCCTGATTATAGTCAGCAGGTAAGACTGAACCTTGAGCAGTCACTAACCCAGCAGGAAGAAGGCTACTCACCAGTGGGTCTCCTGGAACTCCCTCTGATGTGTTCCCTGGGATCTTCGACTTGGACTTGTTGCCGTTGATGGACACCTGAGTTGACTGCACGTCGTAGCCGACGTCCTCGGGTCGTATCCGTAGCAACGCCTTGTCCTTGTCGGTGTTGTTGCCGCCGCTCCAGGGGTAGGACTCGATCACCCAGTCAGTGGGGTCCTCCCACGGAGCACGGCGGCCGTACACCTGAAACAAGGAAGCAGGTAACTTCTGAAATACTGCTGTCTTAGAACCATCTGGTGTTGTCCAAGCTGTTAACCAGACATGCATCCTGCTCCACAGAACTACTATACCACTACCAGAGAAAAAGAGTAATCTGTGCCATATACAGTCCAGTTTTAAAACATAACATAACTCCCTAACATGTGTATCAAGTTGTGACTCTTGTAGCACTACCATAGTATTTTGGAACTGGGTATCCTTTAACGAAGCTCTCTTCTGGTAGCGCTCTCTTTGTCTATTGGTAGATAAGATAGCTTCGTGAAAGGATACCCTGGTCCCTGATAGCGTAAATAAATACCTTAAATGAAATAATAAGCTTAGACTAAGACAAGTATCAGTGGATGCTGGCAGGTTTACTGCAACATTCAGTGCTATAGATGCTACATGTTTCTTCCTGCCCTAAAACTAACCTGCCATGATACAAGTGAGAAAAAAAAGAATTTAGAACAAACAAAATTAGAAAATGCAAGGTCTAATTCGCCAGTATCAACTATTAGCCAGTATCAACTACTATAATCAGGATGAACTAGCCGGTATCAACATGCTGCTTATATTACCTGTAGGCCTTCTCGGACAGCTTCCAACATGTACGGAACCAGTGAGTAGTTCCACAGATCTGTGAACCACACCTGGGATCCGGCGATATCCATTGGACACGACAGGAACAGCCGTGGACCTGCAAGTGAGAGAAACCAGGTGAGGCAGCAGTCATAGTTATAGTGTACAGAAGTATGTAAAAGAGAAGCTACTACTTGGCCATTAAAGAGATCCTGGAAAACCTTTCAAGTGACGTTGACCTACCAACTGATGGTAACTTTGACCTACCAACTGATGGTAACTTTGACATACCAACTGATGATGACTAATCTGTCATTTGATGGTGACTTTGTCCTACCAACTGATGATGACTGATCTACCACCTGATGGTGACTTTGCACTACCAACTGATGGTGACTTTGATATACCAACTAATGGTGACTGAATCACCATCTGGTGGTGACTTTGACCTACCAGTACCAACTGTTGGTAACGTTAATCTATCAAAGGTGCACCATCCTGCTTATGCTTATGGTGACTTGGACAGTGGTGACTCAGACATATAATACCTTGCCAACTGAACTTCGCCTTGCTCCCTCTGCAGACCATTTTAAACAAAACTTTAAAACATACTCTTTCGCAAATTCTAAATATAAACCTCCCCTTTTATTATCAGTTTTACCTCATGTAAGCACTATGCGCGTACCTTTATGATGTGGAGTTTGGCACTAAATAAATGTCTATATTATTATTATTTATTATTAAATCAATGACAATGGTGACCTCATCCTACTGATGGTGACTAAAATCTACAGATACAAATGATGGTCAATTGAACCTGCGAATTGTAACTCAACCATGCAATCTCAATCCTGAAACATAACCAAACCCATTGATGGCAACACAAACTTATCAATGACACAAACTTATCAATGACTCAAACTTATCAATAACTCAAACCGACCGATGGCAACTGAAACGGACCGATGGCAACTGAAACGGACCAATGGCAACTCAAACCTACCGATCGTAACATCAGAAGAGCTGTGTGTTTCCAGGAACTTGTTGATGTGCGACCAGACTTTGGGCACCCAGTCAATGATCTTGTTCAGATCATTGTTCCGCATCCCAGTCCGCACCTCTGCCTCCACAAGCTTCCGCCTCAGATACCTCCCCAGGAAACCCTTGACTGGCTCCATATGGTTAGCACACAGTACCCACCTACCAAAACAAGATATACACGTTAATGAAGGCAAAAAGGAATTGTTAAACTTCCTGGAAAGTTGAGAAATATATTAATATATTAATATGAAGCTTTCATGGTGTGGCAGTAGGAAATACAATAGATTTTAGTATTGAGAAAGCTTCTTGACAATGGCTAATCACTGTGATATGACTTACGAGAAAATACGATATATTTGAAAATAGCCGAGAACAGATTACAACAGAAGTTGATGAAGGGGAGACAACTTACCTGAAGTTGTGGTGAAGCTGGAGATTGGTTGCAGCGTTGGTTGCCTGGTTCATTGTGCCAATAATATATGGACTGAAACATAAATGACCACCATATTAAATAACCACATTAAATAATTATATATATTTTAGTTAAATGGAAAAGTTGTTATATTTTCCAAAATAAATTTTAATATATTAACATATGTATTATATATTAATATATTAATATAATTATATATTATAATAATTTTTCTAAGACTATTGTTTCCATAAAATTATTATTTTAAAAAGATTACTGTTTATCCAAAATTATTGCTTGTTTAAAAAAAAAAAAATCAATTAAAATAAAATAATAATTCAGAAATCGTATTTATTCTGAAACTAGTAGTATTGCTTTCCCTGAAATTATTGTTTAACAAAGAAACACAGTGTACCCGGGGTATACCAAACTATTACTTTTAAAAAATCATTTTCCTCCTTGCTTGTGTATGGGTGAAATATTCCTGCCGTGATGTAAACATTAATTAATTTGTTCCCGTTGTTGCTCACCACTTCTGATACTTGACACTAAGGAAGCCGTTGAAGACTTCGCCCAGAGAGCCCACGTGGTGCAGGTTGTCCAGGATGATCACTGTGGGCAGCTCGTTGACATTGGTGTTCTCGCACTGCTCCGCGATGTTGGCCAGATACAGGCGGAGGTCCTTGGACGATTTGTGGTCCACGTTGAACGTGGCCACCGACCCCGCCGTCAGCTCGCGGCCAGATCTAGAAACAGAAGTATTCATTTTGTCGTACTCAATAGTGGAATAAATACATAAACACATTTGTAAAAGCAATTTAAATTCAATTAAGTGCTGTGTTATAATAATACTGTTGACTTTTAGCATATAACATAACATCTTAATAATTTCTGTGAAATATTTTTTTCAATATATTTTACAGGATTTCACTGAATGAAGTTACCTCCCTTAGACAGCTAGAATCACTTTCACTGCGTAACATTTGTTAGTATGGCTGTGATAGCGATTCGATATGTCATATGCACTTATTCATATAATCCAACAATAAATTTCAAATCTTTAAAAGAATAATTAGTAATTTTTCAAATTACTTTCAATTTCAGAAATTAAAAATAAGCGAATTTAATATAATGAAATACTGTACGGAAATAGACTTTCTAATGATATTATTCACAGGATCAATGATATTATACTTGTCTCTGACAAATATATTCAACATACCTGAGCACCAAGTGTTCGGCAAGTTTCTGGGCAAGGTATGTCTTGCCCGTACCACTAGGTCCGCACAGAATGATCCGCCGGTGTTCGATCAGCAGTGACACGTAGCGCTGGATGATCGTCTTGGGGATCATCGACTCAAACGCGAGAGAATCTACGCTGATCTGCTTTGTACCTGTATATGAAAAAAATAAAAAAAGTCATGTCAATTTTGGGGTCACTAAACTTCTGAGAAAATCTCAATACGCCATTAGTACAGGTGGTGTACATAATTACTGTTCGATTCAAAGATAAATCATGTTGTTCGGCATGTATTCAGCCATCAATGCTTCATATTTCGGGATGCAATGTAGATAAAGCAACATTCAAGCACATTTACCCAATGAGGTTATCACCAGAATCTTTAACCCGGATATGTCTAAAAATATATTTTGACTCACTTATGGCCACTATTTCTCACATTGGAATAATAAGGTATGTTGTGAAGTGTCCTTTTAAGGGTTCTCAATTTGAGCTGCTGGGTAGTAATATGATAATCTTGGAGGTCACTGACCTTTCAGACAGATGCTGATCTGCATGTTATCCCCAACCAAGTATCCCACGGGTAGCAGTTCTGGAACCTCTGCATCTGAGGGAACAACAGCTACATGTATCAGAACAATAATTACATGTATCAGAATTATAGTTACTTGTGTCAGAACAATATTTCTAACTACATCCATTTTCAATAATAGCACTACTTGGATTACATTTTTCAAAAGATTATTATTATTATTATTATTATTATTATTATTTTCATATTTTTTTTAAATTTCGGATTAGAGCTGCTTTCAAGATTATTTCACTTATATCATGGGTTGTAGCATATAATTAGATTGCAACAATATCAAAATTAAAACCAAATATATTATAAAATAGAAAAATATTTTATTAATATTAATATATAATTTTATCATGAAAAAATGGTCTGCAATACACTTGGAGCATACCTTTGGTTCTGACAATTTCTCCAATATGATAAGCAAAGACACTTTCAGCACTCAGGCCTAGATTAGTAACAGGGTCCACCCGTAGAACATATTCCTAAAAAGATAAGTAATTGAACTCTGAAAATGATTTACATAAATTGACCAAAATTTAAGATTTAACATTCCTAGGAAAAGGTAATAACCATAACACATTAAATTATTAATTTTAATTTCTTGAATTATTGTTACTCAAATGTTTGCAATACAATTGAAATTAAATTATGTCCATATCCTAAAATAAAATGTTAGTTATCATAATAGAATATCCAAAAGTCACAAAACAACACAATACCTTAAATATTTTTCTGACAATATTGTCCAAGATATCCCATTTTGTCTTGCCACTGACCGACAAAGAACCAATAAGAACCTCAGCTGGTTTCTATAAAGAATAACAGTGAAAAGAACAATTATATACATATTATACATATGGTAGTGTGTAAAGATAGCCAAAAGAAAATTCACTATATATTTGTATCACATCTGGACTGTCTCTCATTTTGGTGCAAAATAATCATAAAAATATAAGGGGGAGATAATTTTGCAATTCTTAGATGGAAAATGCCTGGAACTTTCAACATGTAATTTGTTAAAAAAACCACTGAGAACAAAATAATCCTGTGTAAAAAACACTAAAAAGAAAATGGGATGGAAAGTTTACCTCAATTTCTGTCCTCATGGGATCGGGATTTGAACCCAGGTACACGGTTATCGTTACTCGCTTCCCTTCTCTGTCATTAGCAGCAGTCTCCGCTAGCAACATGTCTTAAAATACATTATATTAAATATTAATTAGTATTTCATTTTCATGGTAAAATTGCAAACAAGTTGCTCTGAAATTGGTACAAATAAGAGGTATGGTGATTAAAAGAATTGCAAGCAGTTACATGTATCACCAAATACTTGGTTCGTCAGTACCAACAGCTGTTGATAGGTTTAGTGCGACAGTTGTTGCAGGTTTTTGTCTGCAGGCAAAAAAGTACAACTGCGATAAGAAAGCAGTTCTAACCCCACACTTAAAAAAAATAATTTTTTAAGTAATCATAATAGTAACAAATTTTTATTTTATTTGTTTTATTTCATATGGTATCTTTACTTTTTATTAGTTTTACTCCTTTTATTATTCGTTGTAAACAATTAAAAAAAATATTTATTTTCTTTTTGATTTGTTGTTTAGAGCTGCTTTCAAGATTCTTTCACTTATATCATGGCTAGCTAGTTTAGGGCACAAGGACACCCACAACATCCATAGAACTGACTGTTGCAGTAAACCTGCGAGCACGGACTGGTACTGACAGACTAAGGATGATAACTGTATTGTCAGTGTACAAACTACATAACCAATAGAACTGAGAGTGTGTAATGTACCTAGACTGCTTTGATCCAGACTGAGCGAGCGGTCTAACGAGTCGTTGCTGGCGCATGTATGAGCAAGAGAACTCTGGGAAATATTGAGTGTACGAGAGGAGCTGGCTATTCGGTGAAGTCGATCATTGTCCGCCTTTAAGTGGCCCATCTCATTCTGAAGAGTAAACAAAAATCGTCAATCAATTTGCAACAATCAATAATAAACCAATTTACATTTGAATCAGATAGATATATTAATACAATTGTAAAATATTCAATTTCAAACAAACCAAATCAATACATTTTTTTATAATTTCATATTCAACAATAACAATATTTATTGATAAAAATTAAATCGAAACTAACACTATTAATATTTCAAGTAGAATTTAAAAGAGTTTATGTAAATAATATTTAATGCATTTAAAATTTGAATTAAGAATACGATGAGTTATCTATTTGTGTAGTATTGGGAATCTTTCACCCATAGGCATCGATAATTAACAATATGAATACAATAATAATACATCATAAAATTCAAACTAACAATTATTCATTTATATATCTGTTATTAAGCCATCTTGGTCAAAGACACATTGCCAAGAGCAGACAACTACGGGAAGACGTTAGACCGTAACTCGACTGACCTTCATTTTATGCATGGTTTCTCGAAGCTGTTCCAGTTGATGAGCGGACGACAGCGCCTCCAATCGGATGTCCGTCAGCTTCATGTCTTTATCGCGTAACTGTAACTTCAGATCGGTCACCGAGTTTCCGTCGTCAGTCTCACACAGTCTGAAGAGAAACATTACCCTCTTATCATTTCAGTAGAAAATAAAAACACCCATTAATTTACATTTACTCCCGTTGAATTGATGAAGGCGAACATTTAGATTAGATAATTTGAGTTGATAGCTGACTACATTAGTCCAAAACGACCACCTAAATCTTACTTGTCTAAAAGATTGTATTATCTGACTATATCTCGACTCGTATCTGAATCTTTCACTATGCGTTTGTGGAAGTAGGGTAAGGTGGCATTATGAATGAGAACCTTGTAGCACATTACATAGCAGTGTGGGTTGTATACTCCCCATGGAGTCGAGGTGAAATGAGTGTACATTGGACCAATGATCGCAGTAATAATAATGTACCGGTAGTTCTTTGAACATGCTTTCAAGTGTGGATATATTTTATTGATTTATCTTACGCAGTCATAATAAAATAATAACTATCAAAATATATTTCTTTTAAACTAAAACAAAATGTTACTGATACAACTATCATAAATATGTGCATATACTAGCTTACATGCAAACATACCGTAGTGTAAATGTTTTTAATTAAGAATGATGTAAACATTTACTATTGGTCCCTTTCTGATAAATAACATGTACTGTAAATGATAAAATGTAGGCGTCATTAAAATTTAGCATCCGGTGGATTATCAACCTATTTGCATAATTAAATGTTGACGAGCTCATCCAAATGCCTACATCTACAGAATGCTCGTTAAAAAATATCAGCAAATTAAATGTTAACATCTAAGAGCAACTCATTAAATTTGTTCAAGTTTTATGCTTGTTAACATTTTATGATTTACAGTATTCAAGTACCAGAATTATTTAAAACGAATGAGTTATTGTTCTATATTGTTGTGGGAATCTTTCACCTATTAACAAAGATTAATTGAGCAAGTTTTATGTTTAGGAAGACATTACAGTACTGAAATAACATGACAACATGAGATACTTACGCCCCAGAACTGTGTGATCCCTTCAAGACTCCAGTCCCATTAGGAACGTGGGTCATGTGCATGAGTGGCGAGTTGGGGGCGGAGATATTGGACCTGATACTCGCCGTATCTGGCTCCACGTCCGAGATAGACCCGTACTTGTTCTTCTTCCGTGAGAACGCCTTGCTGAATGAACTCCGGAGCTGAAAGAAAGATTTCCAGAGATTTAGAATAAGTGAGAATAATATTACCATTGAATTTAAAGTGGTACTTTTTGTTGAATGTGTGTACTTCAGAACACAGATGGTAGCTAACATACGGCAAGAATAGAAGAGAATGAAAAGAAAGGCAAGAATAGAAGTGCAAGTAAAATGCTTGTAATTGCAATGTGGAAATGCTTGAGGGCCAATGTACAGTGTTCCCTTGATATGACGCTGAAGATGGGGTCCATGATGTAGCCCCAGCGTTGTAGTACCCACCTCATACAATATTACAGGGAAATAACGAAAATAAAAATGGGATCAGCGTCTGACAACGCGTAATATTCAAATCTGCATTGCATCGGACCGTGTTATATTGAGGGTACACTGTATTTGCTTCACTACCTCCCTTAGGATACCAGCTTTACATATTGCAAAGTCAGTGAGAATGTGACGTTAAACATATTTGTTTCGCCACTTTGCCTGTCCTAAGATCACCAGGTGTACTTCGGTGGTACAGTCTGCGATATCCGAGACCAATGCAATTCTAACCCAAGATCTGGCAGCTGGCTATAGTACAAATATCTCCTAACAGGTTCACGTCAAAATACAACACTGGAATTTGATTACAGTATGATTGGACTCAAGTTAACGATGGACATAAATTATCCATCATGTTTTGTTGAAGAATCCAGGAGCGTTTAGGTGCCAGAGTTAATTCTTCTCAAGGATTGCCATTTTCAGTTGTGTACCTCAGGTTATTCCTAGTCATTTATCAATAAAAATGTCTGCCAGGTCTTTTTATTTATTATTACTATCTCGTATATCGCAACGTTCTGCCATCTTGTCCAATGCATGACTTCATCTGAGAGTGCAGCTGCACCTATACATACACTGACAGATATCGGAAAACATTTACACGTAACCCGTGCCACATCCCCGTCAAGCAGCGTACTAATAATTATGCATATAAAATTGAGCTCGGTAACTGACGATTGCTTTTCAGTAAGAAAGCTCGACAGTTGTGAGACTTATGGGGCATAAGAAAAGAAACATGACCCCCGAATGTGGCCATTCTGCAAAGCGAATCTTCTGTCAACAATAACTGTTTATGTAATGTGTTACAATGTTGATAGTAATGCCATTACTAGATCATTAGTTTGTTACACTCAATGAACCCCATGTGAAAGGAAATCTCACGGAAAGGTGCAAATAGTAAATAACTGGTTCCCACAGTGTTCAAGAACTTCTTCAAACCTATCAATCTCAAATATTGTCACTGTTTTCTGTATCTCCTTTTCAAAAATTGTGGTGAAGAGCCAAATGCACAAGTTTTCACTTACTGGGTATTTTATCTTTTTTTTTTGTATATATCATTTGTTTTCTTACATTTCCTTTACTTTTTGGGGTTTTTTTTACTAATTTTTGTTACTGTACAAGAGCACATATTTGTATTTACATATATACAGTGCCCCCTCGATATAAAACGGGTCGATGCACCACGGATTCGGATATAAGGCGAGGTCAGAAATGGATCGAATTTATATTTTTGATATTTCCATATAATATCGTATAAGGCAGGTACTATAACACGGGGGTATGTCATGGACCCCAACTTCAGCATTATATCGAGGGGACACTTTTTTTATTGGGCTTTAGAGTTGCTTTCTAGAATTTCTAAAATAGTACTTACATGAAAACTTAAAGAGTACATAAAGCAACCACCCACATCACAAACTAACAGACAAACATGATTATGGAACAAAGAGATGGCAGGATTTCATAAACCTTTATGTCAATAAAATGGGCAACCTTTTGGAGATGGGAGCAGATTTACGAAGTTGGACAACTCTTTCCCAATACTTTTCTGAATAAAATATGCTAAATCAAATGGTCTCCGAGAAAGGATAAACTAATTCCTATGGCCTTACCCATCCCTTCTTTTTGTTCTTTCTGCCGTTCTTTCCAGCCTCGCCGTCAGTCAGTGCGGACTGCTGGCTGGCCACACTACAGGCACTGGACAGACTGTTGATACTGGACATACTGTCCGACGACATCTGCCGTATTATCCGGCTCCCGTCACCTGCGCACAAATTAAATACCATCAGTATAAGTACCGGTATGTAAAATTACACATTTCATGCATGAAATCATAAAATGTATTTGTTAACATTTTAAGTAATATCAAGTGACCTACCCCCAGTCGGCACAATGTATTTTACCATTGTCCCAGCCAGCTCATCACGGCATATGATGAAGATACCATGTCGAAAATATGAAGATTTTACATCACAAATTAAAACCAACGTATTTTGGACATTGTATCTACATCGTAGGTCTCGATGTGCCGACTGGGGTAGGTCACTTGATATTACTTAAAAGATTCTAAGTCGTGATGTAAAACCAACATATTTTCGACATCAAATGCTGCGATGTGCCAGCTAGGACAATGGTCAAATAAATTAATGGTAGATGTAATATGAAATAATGCATTTCAATATTGATCCTGGCTTGAAACAAAAATATCATGAAAGGTATACATATTATTTAGGATTTAAGACAGATAATGAGAGATGGATTGTTTTAATACAACATTTCAGTGATATTTGAGCAAGGTCTGTTTCTATCGGGATAGGAACCAGTAACAAACAAGGCTGCTGGTAGGCCTACATGTAAACCAAGATGTTTGACAGTGCAGTAGGGTGTATGCCGACATGTCAACACCATCTTCCCCACATATAGAACGGTTCATATTTGCAGGTAAGGTAATAAGATTTGGGTCAGGATTCAAACTTTTTGAATCTGAACAGCTATCAACTGTGCAATTCCAACCACATCCACTGAAGCTCCAACATTTACAACTTACCACATAACTTCCTCAATATTATTCTTCAAAGTGAAAACCTTATAACTAAGTTGCTTACTTGTGCTTTATTAAGTTTTACAGATTTGATTATTTTACCAGACATTAGTTCCACATTATCGCATTTTCATCTGGTTATCTATCAGTCTAATTTCTGATCCGTTCTCCGACGTAATTTGTAGTAATAAAACTATTAGACAGACATTTATCTTCCAGAGATACATCTTACCACTATGCTTTGCTATTCTAAGAAAGAAAAACAAGATGGCAGCTGGAAAATGCTCGATCGAGAGGCCATGTTGATATGATTATTGGCAATAATCCAAATCAGTTGCCTCCCAAATAGTTTATCTGCATTAAGTTATTGAAGAACTGGCAGCAAAGGAAATGCTATTTTCTTGCCAACTTTTACAACAGATCCACTTTATCAATTGTGTCAATTCTTTCAGTCTGTAAATACTCCTACAATTTGTAGACGCGTTCTGCACTGTACAACAGATGTTTTCTCATCGCAGGGGGTTGGATGGAAGTGTTTTCACAAAATACGGAACAGAATGTAAGGTATATAATCCACTCATTACAAAAATAATTTGCTTTACACCCTATTAGCTCCCTAAGATGAAACATGATCCTTTCAACCCGACTACCACTCAGCATGTCAACATTTCTTTCAATTTCCAAATATTTATCTTTACGCAGTAAAGCAAGGCAATGTGTTTGTTACGCACATAAACTAATTTTATGGATGTTGCAAGTCCTTAGAAGATGGCGAAGACATGATTATAAGTATGTTGAATTACGAAAAATTGTACAGACACTTTTGAGAAACATGAGACATTTCAAAACCACATGTATGACTAACAAATTAACATTAAATCAGATTCCTTGACAGTAAAGGACATGGTTAGGTCTTGTCTGCAATGTTGTTTTAACATAATCTACTACACTTTACAAATCTGTAGGATTGGATCAACGGTTTGCATTTTTCTTAAATACACATAGATCTACTTGCGATGTTTCAATTTACTGAATAACTACACTTTAATTAGCTGTTAATAGATCGGAAGTTTTACCATTTTTGAAGTTGTCAAGAAATCCTTATGTTGTTTACATGAATGAATGAATTGGTGTTTTACATCGCAGCGGGAATGTTGTTTACAGTTGTCATGTAAATCTTACCGTATTACATACAATTTGTCTTGGAGTAAATCTTATAGCATACAGTTTTTAGGTAAATCTTGCCATACTTATTATTGTCAGGTAAATGTTTACATGTTTACACTTATCAAGTAAATTTACACTTATTTACACTTACATTCTTATAAGTTTAATACCATGTTACTGTGTTATAAATATATTTTTTTCTCGGGTAAATATCGTGTTACCTAAAATTGTCAGGTAAATCTTACCAAATATATTATTGTCAGGTAAATGTTTATATTTTTACAGTTTTCAGGTAAACATTACAACATGTACACTTATATGTTTAATACCATGTTTCTGTGTTATATGCAATCAAGTTAATATCCCCATGTTACAAGATACAGTTGTCAGGTAAATATCACCATGTTACACAAAGTTGTCAGGTAAATCTTACCGTGCATATCCTTCAGTCCCATCCCTGCTGCGGGCGATGTGTGTCTTCTGCCAACACTTGGACTAACCAGACTTTCCTGAATACTTAGTCCACTCTGTCGTTTCAGTGCCTCGATCGTCTGACGAAGTTCATTCAGCTCAGAATCCTGGGAAGAAAAAAGCAGAATAATTACATAATTGCATAATACTGACCAATATTACAGTCAATTAAAAATAATAATTAATTGAACTGCTACACATAGCAAGATAGATTCACGAGTAGATTGGTTGAATGCATATAAAACAAGATATTGCAACATGGTACTGCAAAACAACCTCCCAAATAACTCCCATATTTTCAAACATGGTGCTATCACTCATCGGTAGAAGTGGATGATCTCCCTTGTATTGTCCAATTCGCAGGTTTGCGTTCATGTGTCGACATTTGGAGGCAGAATGACTCACTGTTCCACAATTCCTAAACACATTGCTTGATTTGCAACCATTCTAAATATATTCATTCACTACACATCTTATCTGAAGAGTCAGCTCAGGGATAGGGTTTCTCATAAACTCGAAATAGCAAGTTTTCATGTTTCTTCTAAAGTTTTCCTCGCATGTTATTGCGAATTCAAGCACCTACAGTAATAGATCAACTGCTCTTCAGCCACTTCCTTGAACATTTACTTCGCACTTTCGTGTAACTTCTGTGAATTATCGCCTGAACTGCCGATTTATATCAGGAGTCTTACAATCGTTTAATTTGAAGAAGCTTAACACCCCCTGTGTGCCAAACATGTCTTCTACATGTATCTGTGTTAATACAAGTAGTATCTGCATCAGCGGCATCTGTTCTAATACAAGGTATCGTTATTTAATCAGCATCAGTCAATAGCAAAAACTTTTATGTAGAAACATTGCATTTAAACTCCAGCATCTCTCAGAAGTATTGCCAGAACTGAAGATAATTATTTACTAGGGTACTTTAAATACTGGCATTTGAAGACATCTAGCGCCTTTGTACCAAAGATGTTGTGTACATGTATATTATGCCAAGACAACACATCTTCATTTAATTGGAAATCTTTTAAACAGACCCGCCAATTTAAGGAGCTGGGACCAAAGAAACCTTAAAAATAGACATTTTTATTTTAAATGGAATAAATGTGTCGAAGAGACTACACCCTGACTGGAGAAGCCATCTTTGTATCACAAGCCTCAATTGGTATATATTTATCCAAAAATAATTCATCAATATGTTTCTACACACAGCATCAATAAACAAAAGTTTGGTATGTTTATCGAAGACCGTGAAAATCTCTCATACATGAAACAGACTGTTTTCTTTATCAAACTCCATGGAAAAGCCAACTAGGGTTTTGCTCTCATATTGATGCAAGCCCATAATATTACCCTAAACATTTGGTAATGTGCACACAAAACTATAGTAGGATACATTTACACTGACAGTACCCTGTTTATACAGTATACAACAAGAGCAATTAGATGAACAAAATGGTAAATTCCCTAAATGTCCATTATAACAATAATCCTGAAAAGTTCCCCAACTGTTAAAACATGATCATCTGGCTGTAAATGCACATAATGATGGTCGAAGCAACTAACCCAATAGGAGATAATATTAATATCACATTGCATTAACTGCAAACAATATTTCTGTTCTGACGGATTGTATCTCATGAGAAATCAACATGAAAGAGAATGAATAAATTAGGATTGTGGCGTGTGTTGATGTATATTTACTTTGTGTAGCAACTGCGAATTGTTCAACCAGTGTAAGAAACTGAATCCAGATGATGCAACAAGAAATTATCAGGAGCCTATGATTGGAAACCAGCTCTTATTTGTGATACAGATCTGAACAGTAGCTGGTATACATGTATAACGTTATATCATTACACAGTATACTAGACATACTGTCACCTTACAAGAACGAAATTAGCCCTAAATGCATTTTTTAAATATTAAATTATCAAAACATCTCTTCAAAGCAATATTGTATTTCAATTTAGCTAATATTTCATAAATTGAATGGTAATAATTTGTTAAGTAATATTTTTTATATAAAAAATGGTAAAATGTTATTTTGCATTACATAATTTTAGTTGATCTACAAGCACCATCACACTAGTACTATCAAATCAAGGATGGTGTGTTTGTCATTACATCTTATTATCACTACATCAGAAAGATTTATACTTCCTTAGAAATTACTCCTGAGCATCATTGAGCGGGTTTCGAACTCAGAACCTCTGAAAACATAGACCAGCACACTAGCCACTACACTACACCCAAGCACCTCTTCCTGAGATAGCCATCTTTGTTTTTTTCTGGCAATGACTTGGCTTCAATCAGCTTATTCTGTAATCGTTAAACCCAGTCAACCCACGAAAGCGTTGAAAGCTATTTTCCCCACCACTACTAATCACCTTTATTGTCTTACGCACCACCTGTGTGATATCTACACAAACAATGGAGAACTTCTCTTTACGTCATTTCCCCAACCCACCTATGCGCTTATCTCTGAAGAAGACATTCAAATCTACATCGCTGCATTGTTTTTTCCCTGCCTCGTTTCTTCTACTCCATCTGATATGCTTCATTAGAAAATAGTTTAACCTCCAACACTGGACAACTTACAAAAATAATATGCATTTCTTGCAGCCCATGCTCCCTATTTAAAGAACTGTTCGGAGGAATTGGAAAAGAAAACTAAACAAACACGCAAGATGCAAAATAAGATCTACTGTTGCTAACAGTAGGTCAAATGGTGTGAAACTCTTTGATATAATTATTCCAGTTTATATAGATTAAATAAAAGCTTTGGCAAATGTTTTACTCCACATTAAATATCACATTGTCTACTTTTTCTTCAGGTGTAGTATAGGATAATACAAGAGTTCCATTAAATATCAACTTTGTTGTGATTACGTATTTATCTTGTTTACCTATATGAAATTGGCAACCATAAACCATGAATACACAATATATTAATAATAATAATAATAATAATGATGGTACTACTATTATAATAACATAATAGTCATAATCATAATGATACTACTGTACTACTACTAAATATTAATGATAATGATAATGATAATACGGTAATAATAATAATAATAATAATAATAATAATAATAATAAATAATATAATAATAATAATAATAATAATAATATGTGCAGTGCACTGTTTTTTGGTTTGTTTCAGTGTTGTTTTTGTAATGGTGTTTAGAGTCGCTTTCTAGAATCTTTCACCAACATCACGACTTGTCAGTTTATGGCAGGAGGAAACCTGCAACATCC
>JAULBP010017763.1:0-13856 GCA_032355345.1 Lepetodrilus pustulosus
CACTATTATATAAGGCTGGTACTATAAGGCTGGGGGTATGTCATGGACCCCAAATACAGCCTTATATAGAGGGGACAGTGTATATATCCAAGTAATCTAGAGGTAATTTGCTCTGCATTCAGAAGGTTACAGCCCATACAAGAGGTACTATACAGCGTTTGACAATGACTTACAATTGCGTTTTTGTTTTACGACTGCATGTCTTTATCGTGCTAGTCTGCCATGGCGCCAGAACACTTTTCGACGTCGCACTTTAGTTGAAAGTCATAAACACGACACAGTAGGACAAATATAACACTCGGCATTCAGCAATTGCACTCTTGAAAAAATATATAACTTAGAATTCATGTCGTAAATGCATGCGCCATTATGCATATTAATACATTGTGAAGTATTTCTGATTTACATACTCCTATCTCCTAAATGACATTGGCAAACGTAACACTAAATATTCTTTGCGTCTCTCAGTTCATAAGCAACAGAACCCTTTTACTTATTGATGGGAACAATTGGTCATATATAGTTATACAATGCTAATGTTTGCCATTTAACAAGCATGTCGAGATAAGAAGTAGAAAAGTGAAGGAGATTTACAACAATTGTGACCTGACGGTGTGTATATCAGTTATCTAGTCAGGCAAAAGTTCTTATAAAGCAATCAGAAATGTAGAAAGTTTGTATATCTCTCCTGAGATAACGTGTGCAACTATTGTTTTTTGAATCATAAATTCGCTTTTGCCATCAGGTGATAGGATTTTAGAAGACAGTAGAAACCTGTTTGAATGATGCTGTAAATATCTGCCAAAGACAATGATATGTGACGATCGTGCATATATGTAATTAAATCTTGTCTTCAAAACCATTATATTTATGATTAAGTCAATCTTCAATACATGGGAAGGCATGTCATGATCAGATTCATGATAATGGCGATCAAGACAGTAATAATATATAGTATACAATATAACGCAACTACAAGTATATTATAATACTACTTTGCGGAGAGCGGTTACCTCCCTTGGCCAATGTCTGCGGATACTTGACTGGACAGAACTGAACAGAACAGAACCTTTATTCTCTCAGACCGAGAAGCTCGACATGTGAGGTGCAAATAGAAAACAAGGAACTGTCCGCTGATATTATTTCATAGCAAAGTTTCATAAACTGTATATCTGGCTATAATCGTTTTAAAAATGTGTTCTAGGGTCACATGAATGTGCTGTGTAGCTCTTCTAATTGAAGATAATTAGAAACATTAACAACTTTTCCAGACTGTATCGATATAACTTGAAATGCGATTAACCCGTTGTCCTTGATTATAAGAAAACGCAATACTAGTATTAACCATTCATGCTATTGACCTACACAACACCGCGCGCGCGCACGCACAACACACACACACACACACACACACACACACACACACACACACACACACACACAATACAAATACATATCGGATTTTAAAGAACACCACTTGTTGTTGCTAAAAGTAAAAAAAAAAATAGCATATGCATAATACAATACTTAGTATGTATGCATGCATACACTAGTCCCATATGACTCCCGGGTACCGTCTTTCGGCTACTACACATATACTTATGGGGAATACACGCATGCGCGAGGGAAATTATTGCTTACTTATGACATACATTGATATGTTTAAGACATGCGTGCTTATGGCATTGATTGATGGTGTATGACATATGGTATGCAAGAATAGGTCATGCAGTCGTGGGGTTAGAACATACATACTACGATTAGGACGCACGTTCCTGATGACAGTCTTGGATAGGACATGCACCCATTCCATGATATCATGTCTGGACTATCACAGCCGCTGTCAGCACAACCACTACGTACATTGTACAACGTCTATCAAGAAAAGTATCAGACGTGGAAAAAAAGCCACACCACATTGCATTTGTCAAATCTAAAAACATGATCCTTCAAGAGAAAAAAAACATACATGCTGTCTCACAGTAATGCCAACATGTTATACATCCACAAGGTGGTGATGTATTCCCCCCTGTTAAATGTATTGCTTTTAAATCTGCGGCTCTAGTGTGGCCTGTATTTGCCAGAGTATCAGAATGTATTTGTAAGGCAGAGATGCCGGATTATGGAGTTAGACAGCCACGAGTCAGAAAGACAGGAGTTCCTGAAGCTTGGGGAAAGGATCACTGTTTTGTAGCCACAGTGCAGAGCATATTTTCCCTTTCTCCGACTGCGTTTGTTTTCGCGCTCAAAAGCTTCACTTTTGACTCGAATTCTGGATGAATAGGCTAAATACATCTGCCGGATTGTGTGTAGAGAGAGAGTCGAAGGGCTAGCCGAGCCATTAAAGTGATTGGAGATCTTAATGCCGGATTAAGAAAGTAATTTCTCTACGCACACTAAAGCATACTCCGCGCATTGCAGCTCAGTAAACATGATGTCATTGCCCCCATACACAACCCAATTGAAAAGAATATGAAATATAGTTCAATACCAGTCTTCTTGGAAGGGCGAATAATACGCTTGAAAGGAAAGACTCGGAGTTGAAGTAATTAACTTAATTGACGAGAGAAGAGAAAGCGAGACGAGAGGGCTTTGTAGAGGAGCTTACGTAGAACAGTTCTACGTTGTTATCATTGCACAACCGGTCCATACAAAACCGACCAGATTCGTGTTCCGTCGTCGATGTCTTACTGAAAGAAAATACGTCTATTGATGATCCGTCTTTCAGAGAGAGATGTGCCGGCTTTTGAGCAAAGAGCGCCCTCGTCTTCAACATTTTGTCTGACAACAGAATGAGACTAAATAGACGTCATGCTGCCTGCTACAACAGTCCAATGTTAAAAAGACATCACTGCTTGTTCTCCTTGGACAATCATCTAAGTCGGATTAGTAAAGCTAATTTGTTGATAAAAGCCATCCTTTTTCATACTATGTCTTCACATCTTTATTAAATCCCCCGATTATGTTTAGATCCATGTTTTTAATCATGCAGAGTAAAGACAAGTCGAGTTTCTTAGCTTAACATTAAGTAGCATCTGGAGTGATTATATTCCAGAAATTGTATGAGATGAACTTCATTATGTGTTGTTCATCCCATTTAATTAGCTGCTTTGTAGTGATAGGATTTGTCAAAATATGGCCATAATTAAATATGGCAACAACTAGTAGCTGTGGTAGTATTGCAAATATGCATAAGGATATCGCCCTGGGTATCCTTTCACAAAACTCTCTTATCCACTAAGAGACCATAGCACTCTCTTTGCAGTGCATTAGATATCGGCAAAGTGAGCTCTATGGTCTCTTAGTGGATAAGATAGTTTCGTGAAAGAATACCCTGTTCAATACATCCAAAGAAAATTTAATACGTAGTGTACTCGGCGCTATCTCGTTTTCATATTACTTGCATAGAAAGTATGTATTAAATATACGTAATTATTTATTTTAACATAGAAAGTTAAAACCGTGACTAGTTACTCTAATCAGGTGTATTTGTACTGAGTTGATTCTCATAATAAAATAACGTTTCAAAAGCATGTATTTAAATGAAGTTGACCATTGCGCATAATTGATGGACGTCGTTGTACAGAATTAAGATTTCCGGTGGATTTGGTCTTCTGAACGTAGTAGATCTAGCAATGGCGAACACTCTAGTCATTTCCATCGTACGTTTTAATGTAATGAGGGAAGCATATTCAATTCAGAAGCAAAAACAGCGAGGGATGTTTCACTATTTATAAATATGTTTATGCTTTTCGTTAAAATGCGAACACTACCAAGCAACTTAATTATAATTGCATTCATTTAATTCAGTACAAACACTATCCAAATGACACATACACATATCAATCAAACTACTATGAGTCTATGTTGATAGATGATCAAGTTTTCTTACGCTTAATCCTAGTTTCCGATGCCTACACCTTTATTGATTTCCTGAACTATATATACTAAGCGGCGAATGATTCCCATGTTCCTGAATGGTTTACTTCTACTCAATGTGCGACGGTGTGTGAAGACACTACGCTTTTACATATCTTACCTATTGAAACATAAATATACGTAAGTAATGTCGAAACAAGCCCCATAATTGATGAACACGTTTTATTAATACTTTTAGATAATACGCAACAGAACATTAACGTCTCCGTCAACACAATTAAACTCAAGGTTTCAGCAATGACATATCTAAGATCAAGAGCTTGTGCATACATACATATGTTGAAATTGTAATAAGAAGAATGTAATAAACTAGTACGCCTAAATAACGGGGAATTTCTTTAAGCGAACCTCGCGAAATAATTAAGCAGAAACAAAAGGAACATCGCGATTGGCCTATTGTTTTAGCTGAAGTCAACCTATGCGCAGCGGTATGGCTTCCGTTAACTACACCCACTGAAGAAGGACGCACTGAGAGATTCCTATATTAAGTTATCGATTTCTCTAAGACAGAGAAAGGGTAAATAGAGTTGTCTCCCTTCGCAGTTCCCGACGCTTGTGGCTATATTGTGGCGCCACATTGATAAGCCAATGATCAATGACACATCGATAGTAGTGCACTCGATTACAAAGGGAACACCGATCAACATCACTAAATATAGGCGAAGAGTCTTATTGTTACTTTCGATTTACATTGGAACACAAACTACAATACAAAACTTTTACAGCATTCATTGAATCGAAACAATAGTTGACAATTATCGCAAATAGACGTGTATTCCCTTTCAATTGGTTTACTCTAAAACGCAATTCCATACATGCTTCGTCTATTGTGCAATCTTACGCAGAGAACAATACAGGTATACATACACTCCAGATCCAGAAGTAGGATAGGCCTACTAATTCATCTATAGGACCATGCCTTTTCTTCCTTTAGACGTTATTAGAACATCCAATTCTAGTATGGATTGATGTATACATTCTAATAATATCCTTTGTGATTTGAACAATGCGGTTGCACCTCCTACAGTAAACTTACATATTTACTTGATTTAACAAGCACCAGGTGCCCTTGTCTGTTGTTAAAGTATACTAGAATATCCCACTTTTACCAACACTGGCATGAATTGATCATATGGTATTGTACAGCGACATCGATCTTATTACACATTATTGTATACAGACTCGGCACAGCCTTTATTTCATTAGCGATCAGATCAAGCTAGCCACCACATTGATCTTATATAATTACACAAAGGTGTATCTCCACGGTTGATTAGCAAAACCATTATGTTAACGTCATAGTAGAATACCATTGTCACTTATATAGATATATATCTACAGTAAACCACCCACAACAACTACTTACTAAATCAACTTGGTGTTTTGACACATTTCACATTACCGGTTTTAGAAATAACGCGGTATAAAAAGAAAATAACGAAAATTATTAAAATATTTTAATCATAACTGATCAGATTTGAGAATGTATTGCTTACTGTCAAAGAGACTAATTTTAAGAGACTAAGGCTAATTTTCCAGTTATTGCCAATGAAAGAACACCTTAGTCATGGCAACATATGGCATATACATGTACTTAACATTTATCCTCTCCTTATACATTTCATTCTGTTCCTTTATTTCGAGTAATATTAGTATTTAATATTGCATATTTCATATCGTACTATCGTACTAACATAGTAAGTACAGCACATTGACGCTAAATGCGCTCATTTGGAGCATTTCTACGTTAATCTGGATATTTTACATATGAGTATATATACCGTATTAATACTATCCGACTGATTCTATATTCGCCCATCACAATTTACAGTAGAAAAATAAATTTGTCGTAACATATCTCTGGATATATAACACATGAATATAGTGTGAATACTATCCGACTCATCCTATATTCGCCGATCACAATTTACAGTATACATGTAATAATAAATTTGTCTTAATTAACATTCACGTTTGGATCCTAACTATTTGCTTTAAAAGTGAATCTATGAAAATAAGTTTGAATCAACTACTAGTATAGGCATATGGGCCAACCAATATACTGTACTTATTCACATCAGGATCAGCAAGTAGACATGCATTTTCAAATAGCATTGACATTAAACTTTGCTTCTTGTTATGCTAAGTTCACCAACTTATTCATGTTAATTGTGTCACTCGAGATTCTTCAGACAATAACGATATTGACGAGTGGAGATATTCGTGGACAATGAAGTCACAATGAAGTCCACGAATATCTCCACTCGTCAATATCGACTTTCCATTCGGCAATTAGACGCGAAGAGTTCACTCCAGTATTAAATTCAGTTCAGTCATCATATAGTTACTGTTAACATTAGTCTGTATACAGAATATGAAACGTCTTGTTACCTTATGAAATAAGGATGCAATTTTATCATACACGTCATACAATGTGTCATACACCATCCATAAGCCAACCGCCCAATTCTATTCAAAGTCATATACAAGTTCTCATAATAGAGATGATAGGGGGTACTTCGGTATGAATTTACAAGACCACTCTTAATGTATACCTTATTCAGAAAGCTCCTAAGGCTTAATTATGCCACATAGAAATAGCGAATAATGTGAAAAACACACCTATTGAGACTCAACGTGTAGGAGTATTGGTCCGTAATGAAGCACAGCGACAAATGGTGCGTGATAAAAGCCAGACCTCAATTTTCTATAGTTGCAGAATAAAGGAAACAAACCGCCTCATAGCAAGAGCCTTTCATAATGCAATTTACACGGGTGTTCATTGTGTGGATGTATGTTTTTTGTTCGCTGTGATTCATGTGATGTTGTGAGAAAACTGGAGATAACATGTCATGAAGTTCATGGGAATAGGGAATTGAATTGTCGTAAATATTTTGGCGGTGAATAGTCATCGGATGAAGCATTGCGTATTGAATGGTTCGTTACTCTGAACAATACGAGGAACATTTTCACATGTCAGCGACTTCTAATTGCTATAATACCAGTCCATTGGAACATACTGACATCTGAGAATCATTGCAACTTAAATTGTACTTGAATACATATTTTGCCATTACGAAAATATTGTAACAAAACATGTATACAATGGATGATAAAGGATTTTGTTTGAAGTTACATATTAAAATTTATAGCATGAATCATGAATCTGTTCATTACTAAACGTATAAATCATGACAATATAAGTAACTTTCAAATTCACACCATCATACAAAGTGCTTTTGTTCGAGGACATCAACAGTTGTCAATGATAATAGTATGCTTACGCAACTATGGTGTCGATGGGCGTTTACAAACCAGATAAATACTAGTATGTGTGCTAATAATCCACGACTGCAGTTATTGTTAGTTACATACTAGTTGCAAACTAAGTAGAGGTAAACATAGCAATACATGCATAGAGTATGGACATACAGGTAAGATTGTTCATGCAGTTGACATGTTACTTGATGCAGGCATGCTATAGGGGACATACCACAGATACATTTCACTATCATTTATCACATAACTCAGCTTAGTTCGAGATGCTGTTGATGCTAAACTTCTCAAACATGTAATGCATTAGTTTTATATCTAATTGTAATATAGGCCTAATTATTAATATAAACAGAAATACAGGGCGCATGTACTAGTATGTTTGTACACACACACACACACACACACACACACACACACACACACACACACACACACACAAACCCACGCATGCAAACACACACACACACACACACACACACACACACACACACACACCACACATGCCTTGTTGTAAATAAAACAAACACGATGCAAATTACACTTTTTTTTATGGCAGTTGGTGATTTTGATTTATCTTATTGGTTAAGGCAAAACCGTTAAATTAATATTTTGTGATTTGTCAGCGACGTCAATTTGAGCATGCCAGCCAAATGCCCAATGCATTTCATTCTATTATTTATCTACATTGAAACAATCAATGTCTTATATTACGTTAAACACACTATTTTGTTAGGCCTGATCAAAATCACAAGTTTGTCTATTTTAAAATAATACAAATATAATTTTAATATAATGGTGAATTAATTCATCACTCCTAGGCAAAATTAAGAGGAACACTGTTAAAAGCCATCTCCCAACAAATGCCGTTCATGTCATTCCAAGACACAATAACTAAGTGCGAAAACAGGGACAACTGCAATAAAACAAAATTGATGTCGAGACATAACAATATCATTTATGAGTATTGAATGCCCCCCTTGTGTGATATTCGCAGTTGACAATAACGCTTGCTTTTAGAGACACTTCCGATCAACTTCAATAAGCCATTCTTCATATTCCGCTAAATCTTTACTCAAAACCTGTTTTGACATAAAGGACCATTTATAACCGATATAAAACCCTGGTATAAAATGTTTCTCCGTTCATAAAGAAGGTGTGAAATCTACTGTGAAAAGTGTTCTTGAAAGGGCATAAAGATATCGACAGGAGGCTATCCACAGATTAACGTTCTCATTTCTAAAAAAAAAGTTAAAATTTGAATTCCATTTCTTGATTAATCTATAACACCCCCTTTCCTTGCCCCATACACCAAGCGACAATTATAGGCATGTTTAATGCGACACAGTCTACGCAATGCGACTAAATCGATGAATAAACACCCCACCTGGTACTAATAAACGCCATCATTTTCCCATAACAAGAGCATTTTGGAGTGAAATGATGAATGCATTATTGGCAGATTGGTATACAAATGGGTGTCCCATACCGTGAGCAGAGTAGCTCTACGATTTGACATTGCCCCGACGTCATGTATGGGTGTACCCATGGCGTTGGCAAATTTAACGATTCCCTTTAGTTTTGTACATAATAAAAGAACTTTTTTGATGTTGTGCCTCTCAAAGCACTAGGATCAAATTGAACAGCTTTCTACAATGGCCTTTATTAATAAGTAATGTGTAGTGTTGTGTAGCCTGCTGGGTCTAAGTGCGCCTGTGATTTCAAGCCCATTGTTAGCGTGGTTAGATTGGCATATGCCTCGATGGGTCTATTTCCAAATGTATGACACCAAACAAATGGAGAGAAAATGAAAGAAGAATACCGATTGTGGAACTATGAATGCCTACTGAAAGGACCCCTGCTAGCATAGTTACTCGGGCTGTACATGCCATTGTCCTCGAGATGAATATAGCTTGAAGTCACAATAATTCCATAGAGATGGGACCAAATGTGTCGAAAATGAAATAGAAGGCCATCTATTCAGACGCACGTTGTGTAATGTTTTGACTGCTATTTCTATTATGTGAATACAATTTCGATTCCCTGTCTTTGTAATGATGTTTGAATTATGCAGTAGATTGCCCATAAAACTTGAATGCATTCCTTTTAAGAGGGCGCTGGTTAAATTAAGCCCGAATGTGTCCGGTCCCGAGCTATTAGTTTAGCACAATAGATTCAGATTAAGTGCAGATGAAAAATATGCTAGAAGGTGACAATATAAAGTAAATTGGGACTACTTCAACTAGAGCCATTTGTAGTAATTACCAAGGTAAACACCGGCCGTTATGCTCTGAATTCGACTCGTGTCATTACAACATCGCCCATGGTAAATTTAGTAGTGTCTTTAGTCGATTCTTTCTGGTGGTGTATTTGAAGAGTTCCACGCCTTCATTTCCCTGCTTTATAATTGCCCGTGGTGTTTCAAGTTATCCAAACAAACGGGCCACTCATTGGAAACAGCTCAGGAAACTCGTCATAATTCTAACTGTAACAATCGCGCTGCTAGAATATGTGCAAACATGCTTTGGAAAAAGCTTTTCCGTCGGCTTAAAGAAGGCATTACCACAGAACAGTAAGAGTACAGTGCGATGTATTTTGGTCTCTTAAAAAGACTTAATAGCTTTAGAAACTAGAAGTATTGGCAAATGTAGGATTCCTATTTTTCACATTTGTGGTTTGAATGGCTGAAGGTTGACATGGTGTTTCTGGACATGACGGCAACCAATAAGTATAAGAGGGTAACAACTGTCGTCACAGAACCACGCACGTTTTATGTCATGACACAATTGAGACCATGTCGTAAATTAATTGACTGTACAATTAGTGATCAGAATAATGATTTTTCTCCGTGGCGTTTTACAGATGGCTCCCTGGAACAAGACAATGAATACAACGACACAATGCTTGAAGATCTATGCGAATGAAAGCTGATTGACCGGGGAAATTGAGTGTCACATCCTACTAAAATCGTAGTAAATATGCCACGCATGCGCGCTTACAGTAATAGCCGATCGCGGTACCAGTGCATTACGAAACATACGTCTTTCTTGAGTGAACCTAGCTTCCGAGGTCAAAGGTACTGGAGAAACGACAGTTTTATATGTATCTAGAATGGAATTACACCAGGCAGGAACAATCATGTCAGATTGTCTTAAAACCTTTATCAAACATTCGCTCCATCTTACAGCATTTTCCCTTCGACAATGATTTGATTATTACAGTCAGTCGAGTCCATATGAGCTAGGCACTTCACTGGGTGAGAATTGAATTGAGACACCACCGTAGCGTTCTTTTAGACGTACGAAGATTCCGATCGAGTGGAAAACGGTGACAAAGGAAATATTTGCAATGTAAAAAGTTTTATGCCAACTCCTCACGGCTTGTCATCGGTATCTTAGGGGTCGCTGCACCCATTTAAGGAGCTTCAATCGAAATACTGCCTTGCCTTGAGACGTCCTCAGATTTGAAAGACAAACGTAGTAGGCCATGGGAAGTATTGACAATGTGCGGAGTTTGAGATTACGGCAATTGTCGAATATTGACGGCACGTCATTTGTGGCTGGGTGGCCTCTAACACGAATAGCGTCCAGCGACGAAATGCTCTCTCCAGCAGCCACTCAACTAATTGAAAATTCTGGTCCGCAACTCTGCTTTCAATGTCCGTATATTGTCCAGCTAAAGTATCGAAATGTTCGCAAAGGGAAAACGAGAAATAACTTTTATTGGAGGCTAAAAGTCAAAGATAACATGCATTTCTAGTAAAAGGAATAAATCTAACAGGAAGATTGGATTTGTGTTTTTGGAAAAAGTCTTATAGAACCACCATTGCTAAATTGCTAAATATTGACCGAGGTTTACAACGTCTGTGTAGGAACAGATCAAAAAGTTTTCTTGTAATGGAAAACTCAGAAGAAAATTGATATTTTTGATTTAATACCTTTTGACTATATTTGTGGCATTGACAATGCATTCTGTATGATGCTCGTTTTGGTCTCTATTATGCCAAGCGCCGTGGGTAACATTACGTCATAAATTATGACATCTTACCATAAATACTTTGTGGGAAGGTTTCTCTTTAGCACTTATTTTTGCCGTTTACAGAATATTGCTTTTACTTTGTCAAATACTATCATCGAGCAACTGCTGATCAATATACAATAGCTCCATATAATGTCCGTGTCTCCTTGCGCTGCAAAAACTGATTGCAGTTCGTGATAATTATATCAGAAAACCTTTCAGAATTTGTCATGAGGTAAAAAAAAAAGAATACAAAAAGAAATACAACATTATTGGTGCGTTAGTTTGAACGTAACATACATTTAGCTATTCAGATTATTCTTAATATGTAAATATACAAGTTAAACCCAACTTCAATGCATAAATTAAACCCTCCCGATTTATTCCTAATATGTCTTGATATAAAATGTTGAGTTAAAATGCATGAAAGAAATATTTCTTAGGTTTCAATATGTTCGATCTCATGTTGGCGTATTGTTTTTTTTGTTTTGTATTATATAATCAGGCTTGGTAGTTAATGCAGTTAACAATTACCTCAACACGTCTATACTGGAGATCAAAACGCAGCGTCGTAATAAAAATACTGCATAGTATAATAAATATCATAGTCTATACTGTCTTCAAAACTGAATGTTTTGCAAGCAGTATTTTTTGGTCATTGTCCATGGCCTTTGTTAAATTTCAATAGTAGTATATTATAAATCCACAGGGGCTGTGTCTAAAGAAGGGTATTATGGATCTTGCAGTGCCATCATTAAATTGAGTGTTTTTTGCAGGTTTGAAAAAAAATGATAGACAATTAGTTTTGGTTATTAGTCATGTACAAAGTGTTGAGTAACTGGGATGCTTTTTTTCTAACTTCTTCGGGGATTACCGACTGTTTTGAGTCTTCTTTGATGTATCGAAATGGTACAGGTAAACAAATCCTGAGAATGAATCTCAAATAAGCTTTATTATTGAGCTAAGCGACTTCCGGGCGACAGAACTCAAGGGTAGATAACTCGGCCCAATTGACCAGAATCTGACATGAAAAGGAGTTGCGGACGGAATAATCCCGTGTTTTAGTTTGTCTTTATTTCGCAAATCTCTCAAAGAATATGGATAACTCTCCAATTGTGAAGTGTATTTGACGACGTGTATAGCAGCTCTTGAAACGCGATGGCAATGAGGGAAACATGAAGGAAGAGAGACCCTATAACGACCATTCCATTCTTTCGCCATATGTTCCTGTCTCTACAGGCACAGGGCAAACGGAAGTAACGGCCTGCGTGTCTCACCCGATAATTGGAAGATAATGGCCCCGGCTTCTATGCCGCGCTTCAAAGTCGCTTTTTCTCTTCTAATCCTGAGCTTAGGGCAAACTATTGTGGTCATTACGACGTCATTTTACTCTCCTGGTCAGCTACCGGCACCTGATCCTTCTTGTGGAGTAAGGCCAGGGGTGAGCCGATGAGGATAGGGGGAGGGGGCGGAGAGGGTCCCAAGAGGAACCCCAGTGACACCATCACTTCAACTGACTGTCACAAGCATCTCTCGACTGTATGGACGGTTTGTGTTTCCTAATAAATCGATCGGCTTCAAGAAAAGAATGTCTAGTTCACTTGTTTTTATTTTATTTATGTTTTAGTAAACCCTGCTATAAACAGAACGATAACGATAAAGAGGAGTGGCGATAATTAGGACAGTGTTCAATATTAATGTGACAGATTAATACTAATAATGTCTCGTAATATCTAAGATATAATGGTATATATGTAGCTGGGTGTGATATAAGGTGGTCCTACTGGTCTATGCATACCCCTTTGGCTCAGTGGGTAGAGCGGAGAACTCGAAATCTAGCAACGGGTTCGAATTCCAGGATCGTCAGGCCCTGTGACATAATTATACATAATTCGGAATATCTGACAACAGATATGAAATGCAATGTGTCAGTTAAGTGTATGCGTACACTGTCTACGTAGAATAGTTATATTCCAATGTATCTCCTTAGCTCTTTCGTGGAATAGTGTACGATAGCATCATGGTATCGATATCAAACGTTTAAATCCGGATGGCGGTGTCCATACACTGCTTCTGTTACTTTGATATCATTAATTGCTGCGTTTTCCACCTACCACGCATGTTATTCTAAAATCATGGTAGTGTCCGTATATAAAACACTTCTGTTAGTGTGATATCAATATATATGAATATTTATATAATAATAATAATCAGTCAGATTTCACTCGGACTGTTTATTCCTTGTATAGACATTTAAAATATTACCCTGTAAATTGTTATAGTAATTACTTAGCCAATATCTTGTTAAAAGCCTTAAAAGCCTCGGTGCGTTGGGTGTGACAGAACAGAACAGAATTTATTCTCATAAATCATGTAATATGATACAGAGAAATAGTAATAATATTATTTACAATATAGATAGAGAACATACAGTATACATACATACATATGGTTGTCCAATTAACATGTTCAAGAAGTGATAGGCCTGCTTTAATATATTTACATAATTTAAATAGTAATGGGGAATAGTTAGAGTTTATGAGATATATAAGTTTTTCAATAGTAGGGTTATTACAGAAGTAGTTTGGGAATATTTGGTGACGTAAGTTTGATAGAGATTGACATTT
>JAULBP010017873.1:0-13855 GCA_032355345.1 Lepetodrilus pustulosus
GCTGTTGTAAGTGCACGAGTGTCATGCATTAGAGATCACCAAGAGAGTGCTTATGGTCTTGTAGTAGGTAAGAGACTTCGAGAAACGATCTTCGCAAATGGGTGAAAGATTCCTGCAGCGACGTTAAACTCCATATTCACTCACTCACTTGAGAAACGATACCCTGGTTGTTATTAATGGTAATATTGTGATCTGCCAATCTAGCTATTTTTACTTTTGTTTTCATTATCATAATTATGTATTATCGATTATTAAAATTGTTTTTATGTCTACTTGTTCTTATGGCAGAATATATTTGAATTTTATTGTAACTGTTTACAAATTCCATGTATTTTGTGTTTGCATTTCACACTGGGCACAATCTAATGTTGTACAGACTCGTAACAGAGTCAAATATAGTCCACATCATAAAATGGGGGAGAGAAAAAATCGGAAAATACCAGCTCCTGTTGAGAGTGGCTCCAAAATCCTGGTCGCCATGGCGACAGCAACAAATGAGATGTCAAGGGAACATTCTTCATATAATTGATTCGGACGCCTTTTTTTTTTATGGCTCTGTATAATATGAGCTGAGCAAGCGACAGTAATGAGTTGTGTTGAAAGTCGGTCACATTAACTACAAATTAAATTTTTCTTTACTTCTGTGTGGCTCTAGTTTCTGTGCTTGGCAAAATAATTACTTTAAAGGTCATATTTGAGATTTGGGCGAACGAATTAGATGAGTTTTGTTTGGCAATTTGTATTGCTTTGCTTCTAACATTCAAGCTCTCTGATTGCATTCTGTTTCATAATAAGCCACCACTACATTTCAATTTATGTTTTCTGTTTGTAAATCTACTGCAATTTATCATGTTTGCTTTGTCCCCCTTTTTTTTCAAAAACAATTTGTTCAATGTTTGAACTGTTGATGCATCAAGATTGTCAATTTGGAAAGTTTGCTAATATTATGGGATTTCTTTTATTCTGAAACACAATTTGAATATAATAAGGAGACTGCTTTACTGTACATGAGGATCTAGTGATGATAAAAAGATAGTTTTCCAATAGAATAGAAATAGTCAATTTATGTTTGTTAATAATATATGCATAGCAAATTCTATGCCATGCGCAAGTTGTATAACAATAGACTTCATAACTTTGATCCAAATACAGTAACTTTTTGAGGCACTTGTCCTGTCATCACTGGTCATATATGAAACCAGAGTGTGCTTGCACGGTAAACGTAAAGGGCTGGTTAATCTGGGGGATGTTCACTTGTGGGTGTTGCCTGTCCTGAACATGGGAACAATCTTTACTGTCGAGCCCTTCAATACAGTAATACATGTATTAATAATATTGTTACTATCTGAATGTGAAGGATATTACACAAGTTTGTTTTTTCATCTATTATTGTGGACATTATTTGGTATTGCTTCTGACTTTGGTGTGTTGTTTTCCCACAAAGCTAATGTATTGTACTACCGTGGATTTGATATGTATATTATTACCTGAGTTCATGTTTTCCTCTATTTTTATTTCAGGTCTCGAAACAGAAGACGTTACAGATTGGACACCTGAACAAGACTGTTTCTACTGTGATATGAAACTGCCGCACATTAATGTAAGCTAATTACTGCAACATTTGTCTTAATGTAGTCATTGTGACTATTTCATTGAAAACTCATATTGACAATTTGACCATGTTGGTAATTTTTGTGAATTATTACAATTTTAAAGATAGTTAGCATCGTTAACAATAACATAAAACATTGTTTAATGTTTATTTTCAAACTATTTGGATATGTTTTCATTTAGAAAATCCATTTTATATTTTATAGGATGTAGTCAGCAAATTGGCAGAAGATTTGAAAAATGGTAAAACAGATCACGATAACCCAAGTAAGTATTCCAGTGAAAATATAGTGAAAACACACACATGTGGAAATAAATTCATGAGAAATCCCTAAATGGTTTAATCGGCACAACAGTTCATCTATCACACTAAGTATTATTTTGGGAAAATATTGAACAAAAGTTCATATATATTATTATTACTATATTAGTTACTATATTGGCAAAATAGATCATGCAAGCCCAAGCAAAATCTTTTAGTCCTTGCTTTGATATGAATTTCCTTTTTTTCCAAAGTGTTGAAACAAGAAGTGTGTCATTTCTTAAGCATCTTTAAATTTCTATGAATTAGAATCGTTTATTTTCAATTTCAATAAATTAGATCTGAAACTGATGCCTCTCGTATGTATATTGGACACTACGGTATCTCATTTAGATTTGACGTGACTGTTATTACTTTTGTGCCAGATTGATCTTTGAATGTAGTCAATCACTGGAAGATGTTCACATGTCTCATTGAGGGTAGAACATAAATGTGCTTGAACATTTTGTTCAAATTATGAATAACATTTAGCCTATAGCTAGTACTGTAGTAGCTACGGGGTCTACACATGACATCACAACTGCTCATGAATATTCATTATTATGGTCACATAAGTTACCTTTGGAGATTCACAAGGATCAAATCTATGGACATTGCTGTCAAATTTCTGCAAGATAATTTGGTGAGATTCCTCTTATTTTATTTAGACATGTCAATTAAGAACGTTATTTTCAAAATTTATTTATATGACTTTGAGGGTGACCCATCCTGTTTTATGGCGGGTCATACTGTAATCCAGGCATAAATCTGGATATATGCCCCTGCTTTTACTATAACAGGAAGTGACACAAACCTGCGACTGCTGTGCTGTCCTATATGGGTGAGAGGTTCTCACTGTAAATCTAAGCTATAAACCTCTCTCTGTGTGTCCACCTGTTCCCCATTCTATGCCTCACAGGGTGGTCCATACATTTTATTCATTCCACACCCTGTGAGCGTCAGTTTACATTGCATAAGTGAGTGATTCTGGCGTTAACGTCGCTGCGGGAATCTTTCAATCATTTGCTATGAAATAAACATTTCACTAAATTGTGGAATCTAGGCAATGCCACCGGATGTGTGCTGCGTAGAAATGCTAGTTGTCTCCCTTCTGCGGCCAATGAAATTTCTCTATATTTTACTTGCCCTTCGCATCATAGCTGATCGACACGAGAACATCTACCAAGTTTTAATTTTAAAGAATTAACCAAGTAACAGATTGGAACTATCAATTGGGCTGTCAGAAGTAATAATGTATTTGTTTCAATTACTGAAAAGATTGTGCTGAGAAAAAAAAAAACACATTGAATTTTACATTCATTTCAGAATGGCACAGGTCATATATTTTCCCACCATTTTGTTGCATATAGAGAAAGGTCGTATTTGCAAATCCGTAGGCGTAACTTCTTGAACCGTGAAGCATCGCTTCAATCGGATAACTCAAAACTTGGGTCCCGAAATACCTTAACAACTACAGAGAGCTGTAGGTACAGGATGCCTGTCCACTGTCTGTCCCTGTGTCTGATGACAAGCTCTGGTTGCAGGTATACGAATGCTGCAGGATCTACTGCCATACTGCCCTCAGTTCTACACACATGGTCTGGGCCGCGAGCGCGTGGAAGCGAGCACCTCCAGCAAGGCGACAGCCGCAACCCCCGAGGAAGGAGAGGTATTGGTCCCGCCTCCCAGCAAGTGCCATGTTGAACTGAAGATACCACATATCCTTATTCAAGCCAGGTAAGCCAAGAAATAAACATTTTAAACAAAAAATCATTTATATGTCCAGCAACTATTTCCATTCACAATTTGCAAATTTGCCGTAACCATGATAAACTTCATGCTTGCTTCTTTGAGCATCCTTTCAAGAATAATTTTTTCGCATATTAAATATTGTTATTGTTATTATTATTATTATTATTATTATTATTATTATTATTATTATTAAATATGTATTTGTATTATTTATGTATTTAAAAAAATATTTGTTATTGATTTGTTTTGATCATTGTGCAGGTACATGATTACATTATTATTATTATTATTATTATTATTATTATTATTATTATTATTATTATTGCAGCAAACACAAAAAAGACTGCACGATAAACGGCAAGAAGTCGTACACGGACGAGGAACTGACGGCGGCTGTGCACGACATCCGGACAGGGAAGCTAGGCACGCGACGGGCGGCCATGTTGTACGGCATTCCGCGGTCCACATTGAGGAACAAGATCTTCAAGCTGGAGACAGAGGATGTCCTGCAGGCGGAACTGGACCACGACTCGAGTTCCAACGATGACGCACTCGGTCTGGAGGCCCACAGTATGAAGCTGGCCGACCTCATGCAGGCGTCTGCATTCTCCTACGCCCTGCCGCCGCTGCAATTCACGCTGCCGTTCCACAAGAACATCGACTACGACGAGCAGGAGGAGGAGTGCGAGAGGCGGCTGGAGCTGCTCCGGAGGAAGCACAACATCGACGGCTCCCGTTACGGCCTGCGCACTCCCGAACACGCCGGCGAGCTGCGATTGCCGCTGCTGGCAGACCTGATCCGCAGGATGGTTGAACAACGACTCGCCATGGAGCGCCAAAGTGCCTCAGTGATCATCAAGAAAGAGCCCAGCGGGATCTCATCGTCTCTGGTAGGGGAGTCGTTGGTCAACGGCTTCGGTCTCAAGAACCCGTTCATGCCCGCCTCCCTTCTCCCATCGACCGCCACGTGCCTGGGCATGTCCGCCGCCAGTCTCGCCGACATCCGCATTCCGTCCTACAAGCCGGTCAACGGCATCAAGGAGCACGAGCTGCCGGTCAAGGAGCTGGCCAAGGTGTACGACAGCGGCACCATCGGCGAGACGCTCAAGAACATCATCGTCAGGTCCATCAACGAGAAGCTCAAGTTCCGCGAAACGCGCGACGACAGTTCGGGGACTGTCACCCCCGAGGACGTTTATCGGATGGACGAGTCCGTTCATCCTCAGTTCGTCAACGCCCCTGTGAACCACGTCCCCTTCAGCTACCACCACCATCACCACCACCATGCTCACAGCTCCCCGTCGCCTCCAAAGCGGCACAAGAAGGACGCAGATAAGGATAAGCATGTGTCCGGTTCGTCCGGCTCGAAGAAGACGCGACCGAAGCGAGGTCAGTACCGCAAGTACAACAGCCAGCTGTTGATGGAGGCCGTGCGAGCCGTGCAGCGCGGGGAGATGAGTGTGCACCGTGCGGGGAGCTACTTCGGGGTCCCCCACTCCACCCTAGAATACAAGGTCAAGGAGAGGCACCTCCTCCGGCAGAAGAAATCCCGCGACAACGCGCAGAGCCAAAAGCCGCCGTCCTCGTCGGCAGCCTCCTCCTCCACCGTGACCTCGGCAACGGTGACCAATTCCACGTCCGACAGCAACTCTTCTAGCAGCAGCATCACTTCTGCCTCAACCTCATCCACTGTCACTACAACTTCTACTCCCACTACTTCTACAACGTTGTCTTCGTCGTCGTCGTCAGCAGCAGCAGCAGCTAAACCTGATAGTGTTCCACTCAGTGCCTTAGGGCTGGGATCGCCGCCCAAGCAGAGCGGAAGCTCAGGCCTGCCTTGGTTCCAGCACTATCTGAACGGCAGCCCACACTTTGACCCCGCCATGAGCTTTTTCCACACCGGGTTCGCACTGAGCACGCCGGCGTCCGAGCTCCTACGCAAGCTCCAGCACAAGGTCCAGAGTAAGTCTAGCAGTTTCCCGCAAGACGGATCTTTCGATTTCCCTCGGCCCAGCGGTGTCGGATCGCTTCAGGAACGCTTCCTGTTATTCAATTAAAATAATGTGATGTCATTTTGTGAAGTTTGTTTCACTTTAGTGTTAGATTTGTTAGTGTTCTTATTATGTGATGAGGTTTAGTCTTGTGTTGCTCTATTGAAGTCATGTGTATGTGGGTTTTTTGTGTACATTATAACTTTTGCCATTGTAGATGATAAGAGTGTAGGCCACTGCTAGTGTAGAAAGTTATGTTTTGAAAGTAGTAGTTTATTGCAACGAGAAATTGAATTCAAAATTCACAGAAAAATCAAACATTGATGTTGATTATGAATCTCCTTCTTTGATGTAAGTAATGATTAATTTTCATCATGCATGTCATATAATGACACCTATTTATTGTTTTAAAAGTCGAACTTATGTTTGAACTTACTGGACATGTCGATCCTAAATGGGAAATTAAAAGCTACATGTGAAATACTTTTGATGATTAACTATTAAGAAGTGTTTAATATTTCGTCATACACACATTTTGACAGTAGGGTACATAAGTATGACCAATTTAGGGACTATATATTTATTATATTAGACAAATACACAATATAACATAGAATTTATCGAGGGGTTAGAGCCAGAACTCCACTGTATATTACTCCAATCTGAGTAAATAACAATTGAAAGTTTGGAAAGAAACTAAAAATTGAAAAACTTTCTTGTTCAATATCTATTTGCTTGGAGATTTCATGATATTTTATTCATCAAAGATATACATATGTAATAAACTATTTTTCACAAATTTGCGAGATAATGCGTTCTGGCACTAACCCCTCGTTATGTTACCCCATAGATGTAATTTCACAAACATGAAAGAAAATGTCCCGTCTATAGTTGGCATATCCTCTTCTGTTCCGCTGTAGCTATAGTATAGCTGTCTGTTCACGTGATCGTCCTGTAGACTGCCCGATGCTCCTCGTTGCTTCTGTTGCTTTGCTTTTGAATGACCTTTCACCCCTTGTGTATTTTTAGTTTGATGCCTTGATTTATCTGGGTCGAGCAGCTGCTGGAAGATGAGGCCGATGTCACGTGACGGTAGCGTTCATGCCAGGTATAAGTATCACAGTCGAATCAAACCCTCTCTATGATTCGTCGTCGTATCTTGACAAATCCTCCTCTTTGCCTTCTAATCGTCGCTGTCATAGCATGTCATTTGTTCCATCTCCAGATCTCCTTAAGATATTCAAGTTTGAATGTATATGTTCTAGCAAGCTCCTCCTCATATTGAAGTTGATATTGTATTTTACCTCATATCAATGTTTGAATGTGTTCACGCTCGACAGAAGCCTTATACATTTATTTATTTATTTTGCATATTTGTTTTATTGTTGATATTCTACAGGCAAAGCATGACTGTTAAGCATAATTATTTACTGTCTTACTAAAATCATATCGCGGCTTGCATTCCTAAAAATATTTGAACTGTTTAGAATTGGTTACTTGTCTGAACTATTGGATTTGCAACCAACCTATACAAATATCCAAGGGATGACTTCTAAGTCATAATTACAATTTCATTTAATTATTTATTCATGTTCTCGCATTATTGGAAATTGTAATTATATGAAATTATCTTCATATTGTCATTTATTTCTTTTATTCACATTTAATGAGCAAGCTGCAAGTTGACGATCAAGTTTTAAATTTGACGATATTGTGATGAAGAAATGCTGTACATAGTAACTTATTGTGGTGTATGTACTATGTTTGTTATTTATCCACTGTATGTCAGTCAACATAATGGTCTGTATGAAATCCAGAGTGTTTTCATTTTTTACACATTCATGGAATGTTAATCAAATATTTACTTGTATTGGCGTAATTATAAAAATGGATGTATGCACTGGATGAAAGTTATAAAAGAATTTTTTTTCATTTCTTCTTTCTGTTCCAAACTAAGCATTTGTTGAGAATATGTTACCATATATCAGGTTTACCAAAGAAAACTAGTCGGAAACCTAAAACACGAATATGTCATCAGTCTACATGGAATGCGACGAATTCTATGTGACTAAGTGACAGAATAATAATGTAAAATCTTTAACATTCCTCGAACTTCAGAAACGTAAAACAGTCATGTAGAATCGTGTTACTTTCCATGTAGACTAATGTCTTAATTAATGTTTTAGGTTTCTGATATCTATTTCTTTGGTAAGCCTGTATATATTCTGTTTGTTAATTATCTATTTTTCTGAATATGTATCATGAGTGATTTATTCTAGATTTAAGCATCAATTCAGATGTTGAATTTTACAAAAGATATTTTGTATGTCAAATGTTTTCGGAATACATTAAACAGAATTTTGCACACACATTTATTCAGACTTCATGATAGATGTGTATTCACACATCAGTGGAATCTCAAGAGTTTTCTTTTTGTACGTGACCGAGTTGTGTTTTTTAATTCATGCAAGCGTTTGTATTCGTACTTTGACTGAAACTGAGTTGTAACCGTCCTATACTTCTGTATATACTGATTGTGGTTGTTGGTTGCAAGTTACTACTATTTCTGGAAACTTGGTTTTTACGTCTCAACTCATTGCCTTGTATGTTTGATGCTTTGTGTAAGTCTTTGAACGGTTTGTTCATATAGCTGTCTGCTTCATACATGAGACAGCCATTAGACGTGCATTGGTTATTGACTGTTAATTAAAGTTCACACATTTCTACATGTTCATGGTAATTTTACTATTCATAATCACCAGTATCTTCAATTTGATTTAAAATTCTAAACGTTTTATGATTACGGTAGTACATGTAATACAATTTTCTAATTTATTATTTTTAATGGAACAAAAGTAAATACTTTTGCAACTATGTCTACCGTATTGCTTATTATATCCCAGGTCATGAATAGCAACTACAATGAAACTTTCTAACTTATTCACCCCAAATAGTGATACAAATAACAAATGTTATGAATTTCTACTCGCCCTTAGGATATCTTTACTAGCATTGGGAGAAATGGTCCGGGCAAGCGTGAGTGTTAATTGCAGGTACTACCTAGTGGAAATTTAGGATATGTTTACTATATGTTAGGATTATATGGTTGTTTTTTTTGTATGTGTTTTTAAAAATAATAACATTTTTTTTTAATTATGGATAATTTCCAAATAAAAAGAAATTGAAAAGTTCATGTATATGTAGGTATCATTGAATTTATCGAATTATTAAACTTGATTATTCTGCATAATAATTGATCCATTAGTGAGTACGTATTAGTATTATAATATTGTCAATATTGTTAGAAAACAGTTCTATGGCAAGATTACAGATTTATTATTCTTTACCGTTAGCAGTTTTTACAACTTACTATAAACTTGTCAATGACAAAATCATGTGTTCGATGATGTCTCTTGTACGGAGCAGAAAGCAGACAGATTTTAGTGACTCAAAGATGTGTGGTATCCAAAGGTCCTATTTTTTCAGATGTTTTATATACCTACAGTTCTCTATATAGAGTGGAAGCTATGTTATATTGTGCATTATTACACAGTGGTGCATGTTGTTATATCACATATTTAATATGCTCAATTACGAGACGACATTCGATTGGCTCTCAGAGCAGCTCATGCATTTTCAGATTGTTTCAGGTCGTGTTTTGGCTACCTGTTTCAGGTTGTATTTAGGCTACCACTCAGGCTGCAGAAACAAGTTTTGTATTACCAGTTAGTTTTATTTATTACTGGTTCCTACGTTAGCTCGGCTAGACATTGTCTGCCATGCTTGTCTTGTTAGTAGTGTCTGTTGACACGTCAAACGTTTTCACTTCTAATTGGGTTAATTGCACTCAGTATTGGAATGCAATCATGTACCCTTAACTTGAAATTATTAGTGTTAATTAAAATTGTTTTATCAATACATTTTAAGATAAGAGTTACAATGCTTAGTTGTTCATGTTATACTGTCCGATGTTCACAAAAATAAATTAATTTAGCAACCAAATGCTTAAGATATTAATGGCGTACAATCACAGTTATCATGAGAAGGTATGTTTATTTGGCATACATATATGGCTTTCGTACCTCGAGAAATCTCTTACCCACTCAATTTCAATGGTAAAATGTGTGTTGGCACTACTAAGTGATAGTTAAATAATATGAAAATATTGATAACTATCCAAATGCCAGAAATATGTAATTGATTGAACACAAATTATACAAATTAAATGTAAGTATTTTCAGGTGACCATCTGTGATTGCATGCATGCCTTTCACTTAGAATGAATTGTATTGAATAGGTTTCATTTACAAATGTTACTTTTGCAATGATTAAATAATCATGATGCCATAGCTACACTGTAGAGTGTGCCAAATTTCAGGTTTATCGTCTGACAATGAATTTGTGTTTTCTACAAAAATTGTCCAGCACCCTTTTACTTGAGTTGCCAATATAAAAATTTTAGTAATGTGCTTACCAAGTACACATATTGTACATTTCGTGTTAGTTAAGTAATGTTTATCTTACCTCACACAAGACTGTTGCTGATTTGCTGGTGTGCATGAAATTATTTCCTATGTATCCTACTATGGGGAGTATATGTTTCATGACCAATCTGGTCTTTTCCAAACAAGTCATTTATGTTCAATATACACAAAGAAATGTCCTACAATTAGTTAACGTCATGTGATCAGCTGATACAGGCATCCACTTTTCGACAACAAATTTGGTGTTTGGTATGATAAATTTGTTTTCAACCGGTCCCTCGGGGTATGCGGAGTATATTTCAACCTCAATACCGGGTGACAACTCGTAATTTTAATGTGGCTATAATACATGCATGCTGCTTGGACAATAACAAGAATATTATGTACTTCTATTAAGATACTTTATTTCTATTAAGATACTTACTCTGTCCAGGAATGTGTTCTGGGTGTATCCCATGTGTACTCATGGACAAGAGTGTATTCTAGGTGTATCCTGTGTATATTCTAGGTGTACTGGAAGGTTTGCCTGGTAGTGTTGGAAGCCTGAGTGGTAGCAGATGGAGTCGTGTAGTGTTGACGTTGGTCTAGGGTGCCATACATTTCTCTAGAAAGTGCCTTGGAGTGTTTGATTAGTGTCGGTTGTAGTGTTAGCGTGTTAGAGGACTATACACATATATATCTTGTACATAATACGTGTGCACTTTCTTGGAAGACATAATGTGCTAACTAAAATACGAATTTATATATTATGCTGGTCGTTTTATATTAGTTATATATTTTTAAAGATTTCTTGAAAATGTTAATGGTATTATTAAGGGACTATTAATAGTAAACTGAATAATTAAACAAGACAGTCAAGTTTCATAATATAATTGTCAGGATTGCAAAGCGTCAAGTTTGCTGAAATGAGCTAGATTGTAAACTATATGCCCTAAATTTATGAGTATTAGGTGACAATGAAGCTAAGGTTATGATGAACCAGATTATCAGTTTTATCCAAATATTAGTAATTAGTTGATGGAAGTCAGCAATTTATTCCATAGTTTAAAAGCGACCATAGGTAGAATCAATTTGATTTTGTTACCAATTTTAATATTTGGTCTGGTATCCATGAATACCACTTCAGCAAAATGTTGGCACTTATTTCTCGAAGAATGGTGTACATTTTCTCCATTATGTCAGCCTGTTGGTGCTCACTGTAATTGTTGTACAATGCATTCCAGATTTGTTAATGTCATCACATTGCCTTCAGATATTTATTTGTGAATCGACTTGTTTCTGTATATTAATTATTTGCTTTTAGGGTAATCAATATCAATATTATATATATTTACCGTATATAAATATTTACAGTGATTTCACACTGAATGAAGTGCAATTCAGCCCCGTTTTGATGTGTTGGTTGTTACAGGGAGAGAACGAACGCTGCACTGGAAGCACTGATAAAATCTCCGTAATCAGGGTTGTCTGTCGACCTCTGAAACACACGACCATTGCCTGCTTCACATCTGTCAAAGGCCATGCGTAACATGGATGGGCCAATGAGCTCTGATTTCATCTACATTTCACAAGACACCAGCCAATCAGAAATTTCCTTTTAAGTTTAAATGTTTGCCACAAATAATAATAATAGTTACTATTTAGAAAGCGCATATTCCACACTTTTGACAGCATGTTCAAAGTGCGCAATATATTGTTGGCACGACATTAGAGAAAGTAACCGCTGATATTAAGTATCATGGGATTGGATTGGTCTGTGATCATACTGCCGACCGGTGTAATTGACAGATGTCAAGTAGACAATGGCCATGCATTTCAGAGTACGATTTGTCTTGGGAGTTGGCCTAACCAAAATGTTGGTATTTCTCACACAATGTGTAGATTGGCACTGTTTGCATAATTATGATTTCTTGTCACATCAAGATTCAATTGCTGTTATTGTTGATAATTAATTATTGAATTGTCAAAAGTTGCCATTTTATTTGGAGGTCGTGTTTTAGAAATTTATTTCCGCCCACATAAGTGCTATATTGGTTGTGTTGATGGGCAATGTTCTCCGATAATGTTGGTAATTTTAATCTAGTCATCATTGTGTTTACTTAACAAATTGTACATGTTAGTGCATAATATTTGTTTTCTTGTACTTCGCCTGCCTTTTATTGAATATACAAAAGTTTTGCAAAATTACACATCCATTTATATATTTTTAGCTTAAAACTACATTCTATCAAATAAATTATTTTAGTTTGTATTTGTTAAAACATTGTTGCATTCAGGGGTACTGGTGTACTTTATGTAGTTTTTCAATCGACCAATCTGTCTATTTAAACATATTTAATATTTAAAGATTTTTTTAATGTAACTACCGGTAGTAGAGTTAAAATTATAATTGTCTACATCAAATTGCCACAAGTTGCCATGAGTGGTATTCAGTAGTAAACATGTTATTTATTGGATTCTATTTGGACTAATGAGTAAATGTTCATATAAAAGTTGCAAACTGGTTCATTGATCAAAATTATTGCTATCAATTGAAGGAAATCTCCAAGTCATTTAAAATAAAATCCATGGATAACCCTCTGAATGCAACTTTTCTTTTATACACTTGCAATATCTTTGCTGTAATGAATTAATAATTTATTAATATTGGGACTTATCTAGTCGGAACAAGAATCTGCTATTTGTCATTGATTAGCAGGCGAGTCCTCTAAAGTTGTGCAATACTTTTATTTGTTTTATGTTGTAGCACACTGTGTCTTTTATTTTGTTGGAACACTATGTTCATATATTTATTCACACAAAAGTTTGCCATGGATGTTTTGTATCATTTCCATTTTAAGGGCATAATCGTTGTTTCTTTATGGTAACTAAGATCAAATACTGATATTTTGCATCAGTAAATATACAAGTTCTTTTTCCCAATAAAAACTTGCAAAAAATGACAAGTCTTTTGTAGGTTTATTTTTCTCACTCCACAGCCTGTTGGGCGAGATTAACACGTTGGTTGGGCAAGATTAACACGTTGACCTGCCAGAAATACTAAAAAGAAGTGTGTCAATACTGGACAAGAACACGATACTGATATCAGACATTTCCATTTTTGTTAAATTTGTTATGATCTGACCTGTCATCGAATCGATCATTCATGGAGTTAATGTTGATCAGTATGCAGACTACACTCAATCTGACAGCAAATCTTCTTGAATGTTCTGATTTAGTTTTCAGAGCAGTTCTTGCAGTTCTTACAGTGGTTATGCAATATTTTGCTTAATGCAACTTCGGATATCTGCATGATTTGTACAGTTTTCCTGTTAAAATGACTCGGGGGACATCCAGAAATTCAGTTATTCGCACGATTTTACCAGGGACGCAAATGTCCGGATCAACTGGGGTCGACTGTAATGCCAGATACCCCTGTCATTGCTCAAAAATTTAACGCAGGCCATTCAAATTTTGCCCAGTGTTAGGAAATGCCTGTACCCTGCAGAATCCCAAATTGCAAAAATTCTGTCTATTTAACCTATTACTATTTTACTTCATACATTTGCTAAATATGCGTAGGGGTGTCGAAGGAGGGGAACAGCGATTTACATATTCGAACACCAATGACCATTGGTCACATGCGAGTCATCAATCAATAATAAGGAATCAAAAGAAATTTAGCAAGACAAAGCTGTTCACAGATATCTTAAGTCGTTATCATAAAGGTGAAACCA
>JAULBP010017984.1:0-13853 GCA_032355345.1 Lepetodrilus pustulosus
ATATAGTCCTGAAACATATATATACTCTGAATATAGTCCTGAAACATACATACTCTGAATATAGTCCTGAAACATATATATATACTCTGAATATAGTCCTGAAACATATACATACTCTGAATATAGTCCTGAAACATATACATACTCTGAATATAGTCCAGAAAAACATATATACTCTAAAAATAGTCCCGAACACACATACCGTACATACCACATTACAACCCAGAATATTGTACCCAAATACAAGTCTTCAAAATAAGTGTCATAATGACAGATAGCAAACTAATCGCCAACATGGCTGCTATCTAGATATATGTAGATATAAGGCACTAATAGTTTAAATTCATATAATTCTCCGAGTTGTTACATAGAGATAAAAGTGGTTCTTTTCTGAGCATGTGGACATGGGATTATATATATACATGGGAAAAGCTATCAGGTTAATCATTCTAATGTATTACTTGTTTGAGTGGAAATGTGTAAAGATGAGGGGTAAATATTTCAAATGTATTACTCCTTCAAATGAATATGTTTAATGTATTCGTCCTCCAAGTAGTTGTACGAGAGCTAAGGGGTTAATGGTTCTCCTCTAAGCGTGCGGAGTGGACATGCAGAGAAGTGTGAGAGACGAACTTCGTTGTTCACCTGCGCGATGACGTCACCGTTGACACGGCGGACCTGGTACAGATGCCGATAGCGGGAATGTTGGGCATCACGACGGTCCCTGGCACGAATACGCTTCAAGTTTGCTTTCTTCGAGCGATTTGTGTGGAGAGCTGAAACAACAAAACCAATTTGTATATTGCCATTGGATGGGAGATTTGGTGGAGATCTAGTTGAAATGATTTTGATGTAAACACAAATACAATAACTTTTGTAAATTTCAGTTGATGAAAAAACCCATTCATAGATCATAATTTTAACCCCATATAAAATAAAGAAGGAATAAAGTGTACTAATTACAAGTAGACATGAATTGTAGACATTTAGCAGTATGTCCATGGCAACATGCCTTAAGGCTAAGTCCTTACCGAATATTCTGGGAATACATTTTATGATTCTACAGCATTTCCCCTGTAGAACATTTCCCCAGATCTTTTATTTCATTCAATAATTATATCTTTTTAAAGCTTAGTTCATATTTCCTTTCAGCCGACAAGAGGAAACAGCCGACATACATCACATACATCACATACATCACATACATGTGTAATACATCTCAGTGTACAGCTCACGGTCCACGACACTGGTAAATGTCAAGGTAAAGCCGGCCAAGAAAGGTCTGTCTGTGCCTGTGTGTGCCTGGCATACCATGGCATACAGGAGGTAATGTTGGCCTGTGTGTGCCAGGCATACAGGAGGTAATGTTGGCCTGTGTGTGCCCCTGCATACAGGAGGTAAAGCTGGCCTGTGTGTGCCAGGCATACAGGAGGTAATGTTGGCCTGTGTGTGCCCTGGCATACAGGAGGTAATGTTGGCCTGTGTGTGCACTGGCATACAGGAGGTTATGTTGGCCTGTGTGTGCCCTGGCATACAGGAGGTAATGCTCAACAGGTGACACAACATGCTCCCAATCAATCTCACATGAGAAACAGATATAACTTTGGAATCATTGGCGCAACACTGTTTATGAATGCATGGTTATTAAATATCATGACCTATACTTGCAGGAAACAGACCTGCTTATACCAGCTGTATATCTCTATCTACATGTACATTGTATGTTTTAACAGTGTTGAATGTCTACATGTAAGGGAGGGAACTCTATCAGATAAGACTGAGAGGAATGTGCCAAATGGTGTTGTTTTTTTCACTCCTGAAAATTTAACAACAATTTGGGGTTATATTTTATTTAATTGTTAAACTACAAGCAATTTAATGTCAATGGCTGTTTGTAAACTTGCTACAGTGTGCAGCTAGCTAGAACACATTTGATATCACAATAGCAAGGTTCATATTTACCGTGCTAACTAATCAATGAGATGGATTAGGTTGATTAGTTTGATTAGGTCTGTATTAATAATATCTAAGTTTCCGCTTTCACAATAGGTTTATATAAAATCAATGATTTTATCTTCGGACAAGAGGCAGATATTGATGAAACAGATGTGTGGCTGCAACATGAGCACTAGACGCTGCCAGATACCGCCCAGATACTGCCCAGGAAGGATATCTTACAATATCAGTACTCGTATATGAATGTGAGTGAATATGGAGGTTAACGCTGTTGTGGGAATCTTTCACCCATTTGCGACGAATACTTGTATATACTACAGTACATGGAAATATATACTCGTATACATTCAGTGAAGGACAATAATTGAAATAATTTGATGTTTTAATTCACGAATGTCAATCTCAGTGTCACACAACTCTGTTACTTAGTCTAAAGGATCACCAAATTATTCAATCTGAAAAAATACATACCAGTAATCAACATGTTCAAAAGATTGAAATGCTTAAAGCGTATATAAATTATTCATTTCTAATATAGACCAGATTGTTGCTAATTGCACATTATCTACTGTGGCCTTGACCTCCCGGTCCGTCTGCTTACCTTCTCGATGGTCGACTCCCTGTCCCGTGATCCGCCATTGCGTAACCGTGCCGACCAGGAAGCAGAAAGGCCAGCAGCCCAAGATGAGCCAGCTGTACCAGCACACGGGCTGCGACACGTTGCCTTTCACACGGTCCCACACGTACTCCACAATGATAAACTTCTCGATAAAGTAGTCCAAAAACGCTACCATCAAAGCACCTCCGAAAATACTTGTCCCCAAAATAGTGAGGGATTTTTGTAGTTTTAATATGAGGAAGGCAAACAGCAGTCCACACCCGACGAGGATCCCGATCGGAATCCCGGGAGTCGATGGATGGAGGAACTGCTCCAGTACGATTAATACACCCACTGCTAAAGCTATCCCAAAATGGAATCCGGTGAGAAATAGTCCGACGTATTGCACGAGCATGGTGATAAGGCCACAGAGAACGCCGGCGCCGATGGCCACACCAATGTTCCCCTCTGGCGGCATGATCTCCTCCTCATGACAGATCATGTACACAAGAACACCGCCGAAGATGAACCCCGTCAGGAACATGACGGCCTTGAAGAACCGGTATCCTGGAAGATAGACAAACATTTGTTAGAACTGGCGGCCATTACGAGGACAAGAGCACGTCAATAAATGGCGTGAACAGAGACAGTGATAGGAACTAATCTGAAGGACTTATTCAACAGTAAATAATACAATTAGTCTAAGGAACATATTTTCTACAAATGCATGTGAAATAACTTGCCTTGATTGTGATGTAAGTACATGTACGTCAAATTAAATATATTAAATGAAATATTTGTTTCTGTAAAGGGTGGTATTATATTGGTGGACAGTAGATACACGTGCTGCACACATTCATGTCCGATAATCTGATAGTCTGATAATTTGACAGTCGCATACCCAAGAACTATTGTTGATGATGTGTTGGCCAGTTGAAACACTGTCACCTTAGAAAATGTTGGTCTCACAAAGCAATGTCAAGTTATTTCACATGCTTTTTAGAAAAGGTATTGGAGAATAATGAGGAGAGGAACTAGATGATCTGTCCAATATAAAGATTGAAAAGCTGCCAGAGTCAGAGCTCGCTATTCATTGTAAGGAGTTCCAACTCTGGCAGCCACGCGATCACTCTGTGTAACAAGGCCCTGCATCTCGTCCTGCTGCATCGTCCTGCTGCTGTCTAACTGATCCACAATACATTCCATTCGTGGTATGTTTCCACTATAACTGTATAACCATGATAACAGAGTATTATTAATGGCATATCATGTAATATTTCAATGAATGGAAGGACACATGTTCTCCAACTGACCAAAGAAGGTGTAGAGAATCCCGAAGACGAAGCACATGGCACAGACAACGGAGCGGGCGATGTCGTAGTTGATGTCGATGTGGTCGCACTGCGTCGTCGCCCGCGTTTCGTTGAGGCGGGGCAGCAGGTACGTGGTCTCCTCAGTCCGCCCGCCATCCGTCATCTCCGTCGTCGCGTCCTGCGACAGACCGGAGAATGGCGTAGTCGTAGACATTTCTCTACACGTCAGCTATCCACCGAGTCCACTCAGAGTCGTGTCCACACACGTTACTCCGCATTATCCGTCCTCCACAAACATCTGTCTGTGTGTATGAGCATTAAGTCAGCCTCTCCAACAACATCACAGTCAATCTCTGAAAATAGATGAAATAATTCTGAGTTGTTTGAGAAGTCACATGTTACACATTTTGTCACACATTCAGGCATTGTGTTAGATGACCTTGCAGATGACCTTGCAGACAGTACACACTTACTGGGACGCTAGACTCTAGATTTAATGTTAGACTAGATGCAATGCTAGACTAGAGTCAATGTTAGACTACCAATGTTAGACTAGATTTCATGTTAGTTCTTTGACCAGACAAATTAAATCCGTCTTGTGATGATTATGAATTGCTTATATTTTCTTCAATGGCAATATAATAATAATAATAATAATAATAATAATAATAATGATTATTATTATATAATAATAATAATAATAATAATAATAATAATAATAATAAAATAATAATAATACATGTAATAATAATAATAATGATTTTAATAATAATAATGGCAATAATCATATAATGTATACATCAATAATGCGTGAAATCCATGCTTGAAAGCTTGCTCATACTACATGTGCATGTAGAACATTATTACTCCAGTCAATGGATCAGTGTGCATTCCTTTTCCTTCTCAACTCCCTGGAGATGACACAATGGCCACAGGAGTCACAAACATCAACTACAAAGTACAATACTCCATTCTGAAAGCTATGTAATTAACTGGGTATTTTTCTGTATTTCCGTACCAGTGTTCGAAATTCAGAAAATATTCGGGGATCACTTTCCATAGGTTCAATGTTAATGATGGTAAAATCTGTAATTTTCAGGGTGGTCGGTGTAGTCATGCTGTAGTCATGGACATGGACAAAGATATGACTTCCATATCACTGTGTGAGATCAACACAACTATCAGGATTTAGACATTACAACACACTCAATATTATCAACACCCCCACTCCAACCCACTCCTCACCCACAACTTAGGTAATACACCAATTTAGATAACAATTCCCACTCAACAGATATTACTATATTCCCACCAGAATCTAGATAGCTAATTTCCTCCCTCTCGATCCCAATACTACTAACGTTATCAACTTGATCCGTGCAAAACACATAAAATGATTAGAATATATGACACTAAATATTTTTATCACCAACAAACATGAAAAGATCTGTGTCCATTGTAAAAACCTGATAAACATTGTATGCCAAGCAAAATAATCTTGAAAACCTACCAAGCCACCTGTCTTTCAAAACATCTGCAAATAAGTCCTTAATTACATAAACAGTAGGTGTCCAATCAGTATGGTTCTATTGGACACCTGGCTGGAGCACGGTGGAGCGATGTGCGAACACCTCCAATTAGCAGCCTACTGACGACGGGACAGGGAGTTTACAGGAGAGTTTACGTAATGATAACAGTGTTGTGACAGCCGGGCTGGGATAGTCACTGCACCTTCTCCTATCACCTCAGACACCTCACCGTAATCACCTCAGACACCTCATTGCGAGCAGGCCTTGAGTGGGTGGTCTCAATGATCATAGGAAATGGGGACTATCAAAACACAAAAGAGTAATGTTTGCCTAGATAAAATATCTGACCTTTGACCTGAACACAGAACGCCTTCACTCTAGAAGATGGCCATGTACTGAAGGTATTACGTCATGTGTGTCCATTATGACCGAATCTACTGCTTTGTGTAGGCGATACCGCTGATATCTAGCTGTTTGATTGGTCAGTGGCCACCTCAAAGACTGTTCAAGCATTGAAAGTCAGGATGACACGGATGCACAGAATGTTGTGTTTGTAAGAGACCATCTAGAGTACAAGCTAATCAATGAACAATCTGAAAATGTGCATGTCAACTCACGGGTCTCTGAACACATCCACAGTGACTTACATAGATGTCTAGAATTACAACTGGAATTACATGTCTTCTACATCAGTAATGCCTCCAATACTTCGTGAATATCGAACACTTAAACACAACTGTATTACCTGGTGGTCAGGCTATCACAGCTGCCACGTACATGACTGACCATCACAATTCTGGGGGCCTATACTTGAAACTTTTTACAATTCTACGACAACCTTAAAGGTTCATATAACAGGGCTACGAACTTTCTTAGGCTAAGAAGATCGTAGGATGTTTCGAGAATAGAGCCCAGGTTCTTTATTAAGTCATAAACATCAGGTGTCATGGTCTGGTATGTGATTTAATTTATTATGCACAACGTATTACAAGCATGCCAATATTTGATATTATGTATTATATAGCGTGACTGGGAACACTAATGTAACACGAGTCCACACTTTTAACAACTTTGTGAAAGTCCAGCTAAAGTACAATCTAATCAACATGATTAATAATAAAAACTGTGGCCATTCATTTTAAAAGCATATAGCTGTTAGATCAAATTCCTTCCAATGTGGATTGATGAAAGGGATTTTGGCGAGATAAAAGTGATGGAATGTGTCACAAATGAAAATAGTTTGCATTTATTACTCAAATATAGTGCTACACACTCATTGAAATCTGTGATTGCATGCTTTTAAGCTACTAGAAGTTATTATTTTGTTATTTTCTTCTACATGGTATTGAGGTTTAGAACCACTTTCAATATTATTTTCATCATATTGATATTACAGCTTGCCAGTTACAGCAGGATTGAAACCTGCAACACCCGTAGTGCATGGTGTTGCAGTTACTCCAGCCGCAATCTCGGCACCAGTGTCACGCAGGACAACACGAACACTGTAGGAGTGCCGCCATTGCATCCGGTCCTGACCTCACCAAAGTTAACTATGATCCTTGGGGTGGGTTTGAACATGGGAACAATTTGGCTCCCAAGACTGATCGATGATCAACCACCGAGCCATGTGAAACAATGAGATATCAACCACCGAGCCATGTGAAACAATGAGATATCAACCACCGAGCCATGTGAAACAATGAGATATGAAACAATGAGATATGAAACAATGAGATATGAAACAATGAGATATGAAACAATGAGGTGTGGGTAGTTTACACCTCCCAGCAAATTTTAGTTTTTATATTTTATTGTATTTATTTTTTGTAATGGTACTGACAGACCAAGGATGATATCTGTATTGCCACTCTCTCCAGACAGTGCATCATATCAATATTGCGTCAGAAATGTAACTTCCGCAAACATTGTTGCTGGGCCCCACTGGGAGGGATTTGAACTCGGAGCCTTTGGCTTCAAAATCCAACATTCTACTACTGCGCTACCAACCGCTGGCACATGATATACATCCTATATGGAAGAAAGTGTACCGTTGACCAGGCAATGGTATAGAAATAACTTTCACTTGGCTAACAATATGCCTTCATTTGTTTACAGAAATATTTTAATACATAGATGTTATCAAACCATTAGCAAGGTAAGAACTGTCTGGCTAAGACTGCCTAGGGGCCATGACAACATAATATTTGTAGTATGGACATATAACAACACAAAGTTAGTTCTGGCTACCTGATCGTGGGGGGCGTGAGTATGTGTAAATGTTAATAAACGTTGATTGTCATAATTACACGGGAATATCCCTATGGTAAATAAAACATTTTTGTAGATCAATACTAATAGGAGCATCTTCCTTGAGGCTGATTGATAACAAGTAATAAAGCTAATTAAAATGTAAGTACACCTAGACACTGCACATAAAAACAAGCAGCAGACACTGTGTCAGCACTGAAGAACTCTCAGTGTACAGGTATATAGCTAGCTACATATCATATTCCAGGAACAGCTGCCAAACACAATCATTAACCCTTTAAGGCCCAGTGACTTGTACAGAAGTCAAATTTGCTTGAAATAAAAGCATTATAACTATAAAATAAATTAATTTATATATATTAAAACATATATCATTACAATTGTTTGTTATTCATCTACAAGACAACAAAAATTAATTTGAACCGAGTTATATTACGAACACACAAGCACATTATGTGCTTGACTTCTGTATAAGTCACCGGGCCTTAAGGGGTTAATCTAGGAGGGAGATGGTTAAACAGAGCAAGAGATACATTATTGAATATGAAATGTTATTTTTGTTTTGAAATATACATTATATGAACTGTTTTATGCAATACAACTCGACTATGAAGAGAAGACTGTTTGCATATATATAAGCATCAGTTGTATATACTGTGGTTTGATGACCACATTTTCATAGCAATATTAATAATGGTCATAGAAAGTGAATTGGACCGTGAAAATACAAATTGACAGTAACAATTATCTTTGTGTTCATATGCACCTTTCAAGCGGGACAACTTCTAAACCCTTGTTGTTGAATGTTGTTAGTTTGATATTGGACATAAGTCAATTTCATGCAAGACCTAAATTTTAGTACATGTATAGAGGTCAATTTCATGCAAGATATAAATTAATGTATAAATGTTTCATGACTGATTACCCGTAAGCTTTTTTTTAGTTAATGAAAATTCAGTTATTATTTTATCCTGTAGATTTCTGTTTTCATGTCACATTTCAGAAAATGAATTTGAATGTTCTTTTTAATTTTTGCGGTTTCCCCCTATACTTTAAAACCTTCAAATACTGATAGATCATTTCATGTTTTGATAGGGATTACTGGCATCGCAGGGTATTTCCCCATATTTTTGTCCATTTACAGTCGACTCCCGTTCATCCGGACAGTTGCGTTCCCGGTAAAATCGTGCGGGCAACTGAATTTCTGGTTATCTGAATTTGGCAAGAGTTGCCCCCCTTTAATGTTAATTAACAGACGGTGTTTGCAATTCCTTTATGTTAGCTCGACTTCTAATCCAAGGGAAATTACGCTGATGAATCTCAACGGCTTTTGTGAAAAAATGCATTGTTGTCGAAAGACTTTCCCTTTTAAATATTGCCGTCGGTCTGATCTGTTTTGACTGATCTCGACAACATGGCTGCCTTACGCAAGTCCAACTAATCTACTATCAGCTAAGACTGTTAACAGTTCTTACTTATTTTATCATCCGGTTATCTGAACACATATTATTATGCTTAATTTGTCTATTTGGTTTCTGGATGTCCGACCGTAAACGGCAACCAAAATTCCAGTTATCCGAGTCATTTTAGATAGGAAAATATTGGTTCCCGGTAAAAATCGTGCGAATAGCGAGGGAACCGGCAATCTGAAGTCCGGATATATGGGGGTCGACTGTATGTCTATGCATTCTCCTAGTGTGAATATACTGGAACACTTTGTGTCGTCCTGTCTTGTGTCTCGTTAACCGGCCGTTTGGGAGAAGACTTTACCATTACTAAGGGTGCCAGACTAACATTTGAAGTTACTTGCCTGCAAGGCTAATGTGCTACCAGTATACGTTAAAAAATAGGTTGCCCGCAGTGAAATTTAACTTGCCCCTGTACGTCAGGCATATGTTAGTCTAGAGCCCTGTTACTATGTCTGGGTACATTTCGGTCATGAACTATCAAGCACTAAATTCATCTGTGAATCTATGGAATGATTTACCTTCCTGAATTGAAATATTTTACAATTACGATATTCATCATGAAGAATCGATGGATTGGATACTATAGTTGCCTATAATTAGTTCATGAAAATGGCATAACCTAAAAATGGGAATATTTCATCCATATGGGACACAACCTAAAATACAAAGATTTCATGCTCGCTTGGGAATAGTCACTGCCACAAACAGCTTCTGGCATTGATGATTGCAACGGAAGCACTTTGGATACTATCAACCTATGCTATCTGTGGTTATCATCTGGTCATTTTGTCACATACATCAACTAATAACTTTGTCACGAAGGCGTACTTCGAACAAGTCGTCCCTAACCTGGTTACATGCGCGTACTTGGAATTTTCTTTGTTGGGACAAGTTATCTTTCTTTAATAGATGAGGTGTTAAGTTAAATAATATTGGTAAGTATACCAGTATCAAAAACCAACCACGTCAACTGGGTTATGAACTTGTTACCATTAATTCCATACTGGATTGCTTTTGTAAGACTACCGGTTGTTGGAACTAGTTTGCATAATACTAGCAGTGCCTGCTTGCTTTTGTAAAGTACAATTTTCTGTTTAGTAAGTAAATTTTTATTCATGAAAATCCAACCATAGCACTAAAGCAACAGGTGAGTAAAAACAAGAAAGCAAACTCCAGAAATGATTACGGTAGTTTTAGTCTTAGATTTCAAATTTACTATTGCTCAGAAACATGAATATACGGTACATACAGATGTCACACAATAAGTTTGAACCACATTACATATGTAAGTAGCTACATGCTCGTATTAGAAAAGGAAATAACAAACATGTATATGATGTAACCGTAATCTGATTATAATCGATGGAATCAAATCGGATGTATCAACTATCTCGTGCAAATTTGACATCACGATTTTGAGGAAAACTGTTGTATTGCAACCTTTATTAACAGTCTCCTTGCTGAATTCACCATGATCACCGATATGCATGGCATCCCCAGTCGCCTTCAGCAATCGGAAGGTTAAATACCCATCACAACCATTTATAATGAACAGGTTCATTCACAAATTTCCCACAAATATGTTTAGTGGTTCTGAAAGCTCTTCCCAACATCCGGTGTAGCGAGACGAGCGATCATCATGCATCTTCTCTGAATGCTCAACATTTTTAAGGCTTCATATATTTCATGTCGCGTCACTTGGTAAACTCTTTAAAAGCAAAGCCTATTTTATCATGCTACCAAACTGACAGATATACTGTACATATATATATTGGATATGTATGTTGAAAATGCATTACTTTATTGTAACTTTAATTTATCGACTTAGAAACTAGAGTATTCTTTGCAAGAGAAAGCAATTCAGTCATTATAATTAGAAAACATGTACATGTAGTACCAAATTGAAATTAAGAATTTGTGTGTGCAATAATGAAAAATTATTTCAATAAATTCTTATCTGTCACAAGTTGTGTGTTGTGTGTCAAAATGTTTTTCAATGAATATTTCCCATATGTCAACTCCATGTTAGCGGTAGTTCCAATGTTGTATAGTACACCATGCACCATACATCAGGAATTTCATCAGGATAGTATTATCAACAAGAATATTTCCAATGCATTTTTTATGTTATGGCTTCGCCTTGAAATATATTTTGGGTTAGGAACCACCTCTAGGAAAAATGTAGATATAAATAAATAAAATTTATGATCTTTTATATCTATCTTGTCTTGCAGCTAGCTACACTGTAATGCAGAAATATCATCCTTGGTCTGTCGGTACCAGCCAGTGCTCAGGTTTACTGCAACATTCAGTGATATGGATCTTGCAGGTTTTCTCCTGCCTTTAAGCTGACAAGTGAAAGAATCTTGAAAAACTGCTGTTAACCCTACACTTTAATTAAGCTTCTTCAATTTGAAGAAACAACTAGACAAGTTGTTTTTTTGTGGTCTTTTTTTGTAATGGGGTTTGGAGTTGCTTTCTAAAACCTTTCACTAACATCACGACTTGTCAGTTTAGGGCAGGAAGAAACCCGTAACATCCGTAGCGCTGAATGTTGCAGTAAACCTGAGAGCACCGGCTGGTACTGACAGACCAAGAATGATATCACAGATTCAAGTAGGCCTACATGTATTTAGGTTTACACAACAGTACTTTTTTAGTACACTTTCAACATGTCTTGTATTCAAATTGCAATGCAAAGTGTGACATCAAAACAACTTCATAATCTTGGGTGCTGGTTTGTGAAACTTTGTTCAGATAACCGAAGCCATTTCTACATGATTACTTTTTTTTTGCAATGGGGTTTATAATAGCTTTCTAGAATCTTTCACTAACATCACAACTTGTCAATTTAGGGCAGGAGGAAACCCGCAAAATCCGTAGCACTGAATGTGGCAGTAAACCTGCGAGCACCGGCTGGTACTGACAGACCAAGGATGATAACTGTAGTGCTACTCTACAGACATTGCATCCTATCAATATCGCGTCAGAAATGCAACTCATGTGAACATCGACGCCCCCGGGGGGCATGATTTGAACTCGGTACATTTTGCTCTGATGTCCAACGTTCTACCACTGCTACATCCCGCCCCTACATTATTACTATTTTTCTATTTTTTGTTCTTTCTTGAATTGGGGTTTAGAGACGATTGTTCAAGATACACTTAAAAGCAAGGCTCATTGGTTTAGGGCAGAAAGAAACTCACAACACCATTATGCGCTGACTATTTCAGTAAACCTACAAGCACTGACTGATGAACCAAGATCTACCTCATACAAAAATACCAATGATAATTTACAAGCAATTTATTCAGACAAGAGGAATGAGACATACACACAGATTATAAACCATCACAAATACATATAATATATAGAACACCTGCAATCATGCACAGTATATGGCAGTTCACAGTACGAACCCAGAGAGTCCCATGGAAGATTGAAGGTAGATTGACAATGCACATTGTTCCCATTGCGTAACTCGTAGGATACTATACCACTCTGCTACATGCTACCCGTGGGCCTTTATGTCGTATCCACCTTCTGAACAGTGGTGGTACCATACATTTGATTAATCTGTTTTTCCGTGCAAGTCGAATGGAAGCCATCGACATATTCTGTCGCACCTTGTTATATTTAGAGAACGAGTACCGGTACTTTATCGGAGTATAAAGGTATTGCGTATAATGCTGAGCATGTGATAAAACAGTGGTAACTTTGTACACCAAGAAAGTTCTCTTGCAAGGTTTCCAACTATCTTAATGTTCAGCGAATTTTTAACATGCAAACATGGTAAACACTGTTCTTTGGAAAAGAGTATCTTTATCTGTAAAAGAGTACTTTTATGGGTGTATAAAAGTAACCCATGTGATGCGAATAGGGGCATATCATTGGACAAGGAGAGTTTGCTGTGCTTTAACGACAGATGCTATACAGAGATGTGGAGTACTTTCAGTGTTACACGCTTTATATCATTCAATATTTCATGCATTCAATACAAACGGGATATAGAGTGATATATGGCATACAGAACTGTTTGATAACATGCCTGCCATCTGTACATACCTTACCTGTAACTATATGAAGTTCTGCAGAGATCGTCGCGGATGTGCGAAAGATGCCCGCTGCATCGTAAAACAATAACTCGCTCTCTAGACTTTTAAGAAATGTGTTCATTATTACTTGTGTTGTGCACGTGGTGTTTTGCTTTGAAGACAAGAGTTCCCAACATTATGTGTATTCGTATAATATTTTAGGCAATCGCTGGGGGCATTTGGAGAATGTTGGTAGGTTAGATAAAAATAATTGAGAAAAAAAAAACGCCCAGAAATTTAAATATCTGCATCAGATGTGGTGAGCACATAAAATTAAAATAATAACAGAAGGAACCGTTTAGATATGCATACACCCCAGGTTGCCCTATTAATTGATGATAGTAATGGAAAACTGGTGGATGATTGTTGTAGCATGACTGGAATACTATATGGAACCAAGGACAATAAACCTGCCCAAATGCCAAAACATACGACTGACGTTATCAAACGGATTGTGTGTAAACTATCAGGATACCGTTTAAATTACTTCCACAGACCCCATGGGGAAACATACAAGACTATCTGTGTAACTATCTGTAATACTAATAATTATAGGATACTAACCAAGCTTCCATTTCGTATCAGATGTATGCCCGAGTGACATAATTTTGGTTTTGAGCGAGCCT
>JAULBP010018095.1:0-13853 GCA_032355345.1 Lepetodrilus pustulosus
GAAATTGAGAGAGAGAGTGTGTGTGTGTGTGAGAGAGAGAGAGAGAGAGAGAGAGAGAGAGAGAGAGAGAGAGAGAGTAAACTATATACAAATTAAAGCAAAATTCCGACACCATATAGTTACAATTCATATATTTTTCAAAGAGTTTGGTGATACAAAATGTATTCTTAAATATAAAAGTAAAATGATGCCCTTACAATTCTTATATTTTTCTTAACCACAATCGGTGATATACCTGTACTGCAGTACTGTTAGACACTGAAAAGAAAACGATTTGGTTATTGTAATCAGTTGATGTAGACTTTCTCTATCTCAGGTTCTTTCCTATTCGTTATTTTCTTTCTTTTACGAAATGCCTAGATACACGTTTTTTGTTCTTCAAACTGTCACTATATGAAACATTTTCACATCTTGGTCCTCTTCCCACACCATATTTACAAACTGATCATTATCGTATTTTTGCTTAATTTATTATTATTTTATTCTGTTTTGTTAGTGTCCATCCGTGACTGTTTGGGATTTGAACATACCGAATACGGGATTTGAAATTACGGCGTTTGGGATTGAAGAATACATAATATGGGATTGAAACATGCAGACTATGGGATTTAAAAATGCAGAGTATGGGTATGGAACATACATATATTGTAGCTGTGTTCATTTAAATAGACATCGTGGTTTTTTTTAACCCTCATAAATTACATGGGTGTCACAACCGAGTTTGCTTTATATTTTCGTGAAACACGACTATAGTATACAGAATATGGGACTGAAACATGCAGAATATGGGATTGAAGTATGCAGAATATGGGATTGAAACATGCAGAGTGTGTGATCAGAATGTACAGAGTACTAGTATATAGTATTTGAACATACTGTTGTACATAATAGTGGAACGTACGGAGAGAACGAGTACAACGTAGTATACTATTTGAGTAGAACGTATATGTATACATGTATGATAATATATGATACTATTTGAGTAGAACGTATATGTATACATGTATGATAATATATGATACTATTTGAGTAGAACGTAGTAGGAGATAACATCTGAGTAGAACATAATTATATAGAATAGAATAACATTTGAGTAGAACGTAGAATAAGGTAATCGAATAACATTTTGAGTAGAACGTATAATATGGGATAACATTTGAGTAGAACGTAGAATATGATAATCGGATAACATTTGAGCAGAACGTAGAATAGGGTAGGATAACATTTGAGCTATAACGGAGTATATGCTAACATTTGAGTAGAAGGAATAATTGGAATCTAAATTGACACGTACATGCAAAGATATACCATATACATAGCTTAAATTACACACCAAATTCCATGAAAACACATTCGAATTTGTTCTGAATGATGTATTTATTTCAATGATGCGTCGACTGCCAAAGATTCGCCATACTCTACCCTGCAAAATCGGCCATTAAACTCGTACGAGAAAATGGTAATAAACTGAACATAAACTGAACATTTCAGGCCTAACCATGTGAACATATCGTCTCATTCCATATATATAAAACTTCAGTAATGCATACATTACTGTGAAAGAAATCGGACATGGATAGTGACCTTTACGGCTCTCGGTCACCTTATCGAATAATATGTTTTATGTAGATTTTCTACGGTGCTCAAAATATGGGAGAAATCATGAATATATTTCAATAAAGTAACATTCCACGAAGCTCGTGAAACGAATCCCTGTAGAGAGTCTCGTGTAGGGCCTGCTGTTCGAGACACCGTAGAGGAATTGCATTTTCGACTTTGTCGTCATTCAAAGTTATATTTTAGGCGGTGTGTATACCTTTCGTGTAGATATACTATCGTTTAAGCGCAAATAAATGCGCCTGATTTTACCGGGCCTCGTAGAAATTGTCTGCATGAATTACGACAGAAGGCCGGTAGTTGTTATCACGGTTTCGCAGCCCGTGAGCTTTGTAGTGTCATTTCACGAAATGTTAAGAAATACAGAGAGATAGTATCTGAATCCTATCACTACGACAGTGTCAGTGGTGTTTATCTTACTCGGAAAATTAGCTTACGTGTTTGCAAACTTTTTCCTTTTCAAATTAATATTTTGCATGTAATAGTGTAGCCGATTCCGTGATGTCGGGACTGCTCCGCCCCATGTGGCGCCGGATGTGGGTAGCATGCACGTGCGGTGACGTCACGATTCCCATCAACATCGTCTTTGAGATGCAGATCGTGGCGATTGGCCCGACCCCTGTCGGCCTGAGAGTAGGCGGTTTGTCGCCACTGGAGGTGGTATATCGGGGGCATCTGAATGGGGATGGTGATAGAAGGAGGGGCGTGCAGTCTCCGAGCCACCCCAGAGAAATGATAAAGCATGCATAGACACACACGATAGTGCATTGGATGTAGACGTTCATATTATGGAGCGTTTAGCCAAGTTACGTTAATACGTTTTAACATTGCCATTTGTAGTATTACGACAATACACGATAGTTTTATTAATAAAGACCTACTCAACACGTTTAATTAAGGATCAGTAGCCCTTCTGGACATATACATTTAGCTTACAACGAAGAATTTCCATTGTCCACAGGCTCTGAGTACCCTTCAAGAACTGATAATCATATTAAAACAAGAACGGCACGGGATTCCTCAGAGTTCAGAAAATTGGTAGAAAAATTTCATACAAAATGTATTTTATTTTGTTGAGTGTATTTATGTGAATTGTTATAGTTGTTTGTCTGAATGTGTGTTCACTCAATTTAATAAAAAAAAATATAAAATTAAAATACAAATAAAAATTCAATCTTGGTTCATAAGAAAACCAGATAGTAATAGAACACGAAGAAAGATTTAATTTGAAATGGATAGACATGGAATAGTACCCAGTACACTCAATCCTAAACTTTGATTATTACAGTCGTTCGCTTCAGCTATCGGTAAGAGTACGGGAAATGAACTAGATTTAATATTATATAGCGAGAGTTCCCGTATTTAGGCCACGGGATTAATTACGGAAAATGCCAGTTTTGAACAAAATCATTTAATCCGAAGTTAGGCCCAGGGCTAAAATTAGGAAACCCATTTAATATACTATTATACGGATTTTGTGTTTGTGATTCTAAAAACAGACAAAACATAGGGTTGGCACCTGTTTTAACACTGTTCTCAATATAACTAAATGTCATTATTGGAATATGAAGAGCAACATTAAAACAGCAGAAATAACAGTTAACTTCTTTACTCTAATAATAAATCCGAACTTAAATGCATACAAGCACATATATTTATGGTTGTTTTTGACTAGTTCTTAGGTACAACTGCAAAGTACATTCACTTGACATACATAAAATCATGTTTGTACTTCTAAAAACCTTTCTACCGCTGTATGGTCAACGGAATGTACCACTATAACGTACAACCATACGATAGTGGACAGCATCCTGAATGTGGTTTCCTTCATTATATTAATGCAAAGGGAGATAACTCAAAAGATCGGTCAGTTTTCTATAAGATCAGTTGATGCATCAAAGACAAGATAATTAATAATCCATCGCACTAATTCATATAATATATGTAATTTGTTATAACTAACAATTGTTGGGGAATAAGCACATTGGTAAATAACAACTTTTGGGTGTACAAATCAAAAGTAAATAGTATCAGATAACTGTGATTGTATGCCTTTTAAAGTGCACAAGTATATCAGATGACATGACTCTGGCCCAGCAATTTGTGTAAGGCTATACGCTGTGCAATAGCCAGACTGGTGCACAATTCCCTCGTCCTTATGTCACAGAATAATTCCAGAGGACCGCCTTTGTGAGTCTGGCACACTGAGAGCAAATTTCCATAGTTTGTGGCATTGTTCGGAGAGACTCTATGTCTTTAAAGCCCCTAACCAGTATTTTGCGTGTGCATATTGATTAGTCGTGACTGATTCTGCCTCTTTCTCTTCCTCAGCCTCTCTCTCACTCTCACTCCCTCTCACTTTCACTCGTTCACTCGACCCTATAACCCATCCCAGCTTCATTGATGCAGCGGCAAATATCAACAATAGGACAGCGCTGATGCTAGACTTTTAGTTTTGTGATTGCGGGCATGAAGATGTCCTAGTTTTTAGTTACTGACACGTTATCACGAACACATGCATGGGATCATAGCTAGATTGAGAGCGACACAAGTGAGTACCATTATAAGTGTTTCTTGTGCATGTATATCTATAAAATCAGTATTATTTCTAATGATGCATGTGCATAGCAAGATAATTAGTTCATGGTCAATTGTCTAATGGACTAGATCGATTTCAATCAAATTAATTAAATCATTCATTTCTGATTTGGCACTATCAATCTGTGTGAATTTGGAACTTTACAGAGAGGTACAAACACACTGTGTTGCTATGAGATGTATGATGATGATGTAGTCAATGTTAAATGTGTTTAATTACATGTACATGTGCTCGTAATATTATTTTGACTTATAAATGTATGTGTACCATATGTAGAACCATATGTAGAACTTTATGGTTGGAATTTATTCTGAGTGTACAATGCACACTCAATTTGATCAATTTCTTCAAGATGGCATTATTACACTGGTACAATGGGCCTAATAAATAATGCATATGTTCAGTGTATATAGCAAACAATTGATTATGGACTAAACAATGACTTGTGGCACTTAGTGCCAGGGTACCGCTATGCAGCGTTGATATCATCGATTTCCTAGTCACTCTGTATACATACAAATACCTATGGTATGTAGTAGATCAATAACTCCAACACGAGTATCATCACAAATGGGTGAAAGATTCCCGCAGTGACATTAAACTCCATAATCACTCACTCAACAATACAAGGATCTGCTCTGTTTCCAGTAAACAATCATTTCATATTTTTGTTTATTCTGACTTGTTTTACTTGCCCTTGATGTAATTTAATTATGTGTGACAGCTTTGAAATTTGAAAGTGTACAAACTTTCGTCTACAGAGACAAAATATTTAGACGGGGGCCAAGACAGTTAGCTCAAATACAAACTCAAAAACTTTTTTGTCAAGCCTACTTTTCAGACAGTATGCGTGTACCAACATCCCAACTTTTATCCCAACTTTTATTTTTCTCCTCTTTTTTTTTTTAGGTCTCCATGATAAAAGGGACATATAAATATACTATTATTATCATTATCATTATTATTATTGTAATTATTATTATTGTTAGTAGTAGTAGTAGTAGTAGTAGTAATTTTTTATTATTATTATTATTATTATTATTATTATTATTATTGGTATTATCACCATTATTATCACCACCACCATCATCATCATCATTATTATTATTCTTATTATTATTATTTTGCCAAGTGATATTTTGGTAATATTAATTATCCATACATTTATTTCTGTTCTTTTCTTATTTATTATTGATACCATTTCACTGAGAGAATAGCTTAATATCTGACTCACAATAACCAGCCAACTGTCTGCAACACATGAACTTGATTAATGTTTATTTCTATTTGATAGTTATTGGTAGTGTCAGTGCTCACAATAGATCACATTAATTTCAAGATCTATAGTAGAAACAGACAAGCTCAAATGAACAAATCTATATGGATATGTCTAACTGGTTGTGGGTTTCCTCCGGCCCTAAACTGACAAGCCATGATACAAGTGAAAGAATGTTGAAAGTGGCTCTAAACACCAATTTATGCTCAACAAATTTAATTAAGGGCCAGTAACATTTTTAGACTAATTTAACACCACAAATATCTAAATTTCTAAATGCTACAGGTCTCACAGGTTTACTGCAACATTCAGCACTATGGATGTTGCAGGTTTTCTCCTGCCCTAAAACTGACAAGTCGTGTTATTAGTGAAAAATACTAGAGAGCGACTCTAAACCCCATTATAAAAAAAATACAAAAAAATACAACAAAAACAAATTAAGAAAGAAACATGCTGCAGGTACTCTCCAAGAACTTGCGGACACATTAGGAGAATAATGGCACCAGATTCCTCAAACCTAGTTCCGAAATTTGGCAAATGGTTTCCCCACAAAATATCTGCAGGCTCTTAAATTATTTTCTTTAGTATAAAAAAATAAATTTAAAAAATGGAGGAGTTTCACGTAGATAATGTATAACATTGATAACATAAATGTTCTCTTCTTTCGTTATATAAAGTAAATGTAGAAATGTAATGTGGAAATGTTATGTTCCAATACATGCCGTAGCTAGGGAATATAATGTATTACAAGCTTCAGACAGAATCTAGAGGCCGTACTTGACATTAACATGGAGATGGACATTTATTGTAATGTTGAGGTCTGGGAGACCTCTGATACAAGCTGGAGCTGATATTCAGAAATCAATGAGTGCAATGTCATTATTTGGGGATGTTCCATCATGGACAAAGTGGTGATGAGACAGACAGACAGACAGACACAGACAGACAGACAGACAGAAAGACAGACAGACAGACAGATAAACAGGTAGATAGATAAACAGGCAGACAGACAGATGGACCATTTTTTGTGTGTCATGTGGATAGTTCACCATAGGCTTACTGGTGACAATTCTGTCTTGACTATACCACATGAAGATCATCAAAATAGACTGGGTTTTTTCTTTGACGGTTAAGGATCAAACCAGAATCATGCATTATCAATGAGTTGACGGCACAGCACCCAGAGGCAACTTGCTGTTCATTATACACAACTGCCTTAAAACATCGGGATTTACTACCAGTTGTTATTGTCCCGTCCCAGTTAAATGGGAGAAGAACAGAGATATTTTATTGTCGTCAACGTGTTGTGCGATACATGCATGTTAGGATGTCATTAAGAACTGTTGTATGATGAGTTGGGGGCCAGATGTGTTTGCCAGTAATCTGAGTATAAATTCTTGTTATTTATCGACATTGTGGACAAAATCAATTGCAAGATGTGATTGTTTAATCAGTTTCTATATTGCCTACACACAGCCATACAAAACCAGGTTTGATCTAACCATCATCTATTTGGACTCTGCCTTAACACATAGATAGATACACACCCAACCAGACAAAACCAGGCTTTATCTAACCATCTATTTGTGCTAGACAATTGCATGGAACCTGCCTAATGTACAGTAATAAATCCATGTGGTGTAGCCCTTAGCATATTATGGTCAGACATGCCGCTGTTCTTGGCATATGATGGACTAGCCATGGAGCTGTGGTTAACATATAATAGACAGACCAATGCATATTCTCTGGGCAAGACATTCATCCACGTTTTTCTCAACCCTCTGGAGGAATGGACAACTGCTCTAGCAGCAAGCCGACCAATTAAAAGCAAAATGATCTTGCAGTTCCTTGGTCTGTTTGCTGTAAATAGTTTGACAGCCATGTTCTGCTGTCTTATAATGCGTAGTTCAAAGCAAGTGTAATGGTGTAGAGGGCACCACTGGGATGTATCTGCTTTGTACTTGCTTATTCTGCCTGTTCTGGTCGGCCCACCTGCAGTGTTAAAGAGAGGACAAGACAAGGTGAGTGCCTGGCTTGATCCTTGACATTCCCAGCCCAGTGGACTCGGTGTATTAACATCACAGCCACAAATACAAACGTTTAAGTCCCAGAATGATTCACGCATCAGTTACGGTAAACACAATATCTTGTATTTTATTTTCATAAATATTTGTATAGCTAACATGTATCAAGTAACAATATTGAAATGAAAAGAATGAACAAATTTCAATCAACTTGGAATCTCTTTGACAGAATGAGTCGATGGATTGACCAAGCTGGATTTTATGTCTTAAACATATTCTGAATCCGGTTCAAGTAACAGAAACCTCTGTTGTAGTCTTGTTTCATGTATTAGTCTACTGATGAACTATTAGCTGATGTGTTACATATGATATCCATATGTAGGGCCAATGCTTAAATGTATGCCATCCCTGAAGTAGAATAATTATCATTTCTCTAAGGGAAGGGAACAAGGTTTTCCTTCTTCCTATGTAAAATGTTCTGCCTTCGGACATGTGATTACACATCCAGAAAATCCATCCTCCGAGACCCCCAAGCTGTTTAAGTTTGGCAAATATCAGCCCCCATGTTCCACCCTCAGTGTGGTATATTGGCTTTGAAATTGAGTCGGAGATTGTTCTAACCCACATCTGTGACAGGCTGTCATATGTTGACAAATAACGGATGTACAGTCACTTGTGGACACTGGGCATGATGGCAATTGCCTTGCGGTTGCAGCAGGGTGTGATATAAGATGCTCCTACTGGTCTCGGCCAGCGTGGTTACCCCTTAGGCTCAGTTGATAGAGCTTTGGACTCACAATCCAGACACTCTGGGTTTGAATCTCAGGATCAGCAGGTCCTGTGACAGGGCGATAATCTGGTGATGTCAGGGTGAGTCTGTGGATGTCAGGGTGAGTCTGTGGGTGTCAGGGTGAGTCTGTGGATGTCAGGGTGAGTCTGTGGGTGTCAGGGTGAGTCTGTGGGTGTCAGGGTGAGTCTGTGGGTGTCAGGGTGAGTCTGTGGGAGTCAGGGTGAGTCTGTTGGTTTCAGGGTGAGTCTGTGGGTTTCAGGGTGAGTCTGTGGGTGTCAGGGTGGTACTGGGATGTTAGGGTGATGTCACGGTGAGATAGGTAGTATGGTGAGACTAGTGATGACAGGAGACTGTGACTATTAGAATGTCAGGGTGAGACTGACATTTCTGTCTGAGACTCAGGGTGTCAGGGTTAGTCTGATGGTGTCAAGGGAAAACTGAACAGTAGGGTGAGACTTATATTTCGGTATGAAAATAGAACCGTCAGGGTGAGACTAATATTTCTGTATGAGACAGGGTGAGCCTGTGGTTCTCAAGGGTAGTATGAACAGAAGGGTGAGACTGATGATATTTCTGTATGACATTGGTGCTGTCAAGGGTAGACTGATGATATTTCTGTATGAGACTGGATGTCAGGGTTAGTCTGTGGTTGTCAAGGGTAATACAATCAGTATGGTGAGTTGTCAAGATGAGACTGCATGAGGGTGTTATGGTGAAACTGGGATATTAGAGTGAGACTGGGGGTATTATGGAGAGAAAGATATTTGTATGAGACTGGACATATTGGAATGATGTTGATACACCAATACACAACCTTACCACAGTAAGGAAGTAAAATGATGATACACCAATACATAACCTTACCATAGCAAACAAGTAAAAAGAAATCTGCACTGCTATTAAAGTTAATCTTCTTTTATTTGGCTTGATATCCTGATTGCCGAGACATAATGTCATCACTGAGTGAGAATGACTCGAGAAGACGACAGCGATCGAAGTTTGAGAAGACCGAGTGTTGATACCCCTGTCATCTTCTCGAGTCCCATTCACCACTAAACTACCTGAAACAGTTCAAAGCAATTTCATTCTGTGGGGAAGATAAGTGGCCAATCTAACCAAGTATGTGAACATTTCACTAATGCATGTCATATTCATCAGATGTGAAGGATGTTGACTGAATAGTGCATGTTCAATCCACGGTTACCAGTGATGGGCTTCCTCTAGGTTTCCTCGGCCATCCTGCGCATTCCAGCGATGTATCTCAATCAGTCTAGAAATCATGTAGTCAGGATATCCTTCAATTCACTTCCACTCCATGCTATCCCCAGGACTCGCATAAGCCGCTGTCAAGTCAAGCACTAAGGAATTGATTGTTGATTTACAGAGCTGCCCACTGTCCTAAGTGAGAATAATACAGCCATAGAGAATGTCGGCTCCAAATTAAATAATTCAGAGACGTTTTGTCAAGGGATTTCTTCAGACAGAGTATAGATCGTGTAGCACACGAAGATGGTGACTGGTAACCGCCTATGTGGTTAGTTCAGTCACACCTGCAGCAGGATGATGTCGATCCTGGGATTCGAACTCGAGTTGATGGAATGTGAGTCCAAAATGGTGAGCCCACCCTCTGGCCAAGACCAGTAGGACCTTGTCACATCACATCCAGCCACAGACCATTACTGAGTAGGCTACTCTGAAAGTTTAGTTCAGTCATATTATTAGTACGTACAGTACTTGTAAATCTAGTTGGGACAGGTGGTAGCACATTAGTAGAATGTTGGACTTCAGAGCCAAAGGTCCCAGGTTCAAATCCCATGAGGTGCCCAGTGTATCAAAGTTCCCGAAATTTACATTTCTGACATGATCATGATAGGATTCGTGGGTTGATGTACCATCTATGTGGGTCTATATGTACCCCTCACGGGCTCAGGGTACATGAACGCATATAGACAGTATACCCATATACCCCTCGAGACCAGTTGAGGCCTTCTGGTATAACCATTAAACTCACAAGTAAAGAGGCATTGTTAGCTGAACAGAGATTAATACTAATTGGCATAAATTCATCTTTTCTGTTCATCAGTATTAATTTTTTTTATTTAGTCCCCTTCACCAATAACTGACACAAATGTTTTAGCTGCTATTATTTCCCTTTTATAATTGATTTGTTTCAGCTTGTAAAATGAAAACGAAAATTGTGGTGTTTAACCAACTCTTCACTAAATCAAACTGAACAAAATACTGTTTTTACGGAACAAAGATTGGTATTTCATCACCACTACTCTATCTCGGTCACATTGATTACTAGTTGTAATTGCCTACTACTATCAAGTTACAGGTTCGCGCACAAATAGGTGAATTCATGTGCAACAGAACCTTTATCTCACTCTTCGTTTGACACTTTAATACACCCTTTTATTCCATTGTAAAATTGGAGAATAACAAATTATGCTATTTCGTGTTTGAGAAAGACAAGATCAAGTTTGCTAGAAAATCATAGCAGTGGTCTGTGCTGCACATGCTCGTAGAAACAAATAAGTTACATTGCTCTCCAACTTTATAAATAAATAAGTTACATTGCTCTCTAACTTTATAAATATTTTAACCAATTGCAATTTCAGGGTGGAGTTATGTGACTGATTCATTTACTGTGGTAGCGCTTTGAGCATGGATTTGGCATTATATAGAGATATACATTATTATTATTATTACTGTGATCTTCTAAATATTATTTGTGGTTATCATTATGCCTCACATATATTCATGTAGTAATATATTGAACTTATAAATATTGCATATGCATGGAGTTATAAGAGCAGGTTTCAAGATTGCAGATGTAAATATATTCACTAAATGTATGGCCTTGTTTTATCGATTTTAGTAATTTGTACAATATTGAACAATTTGTGCAACCTAAGTACTACTGTGAATTTCAGTATATTGATTTGAAATCATGTGGTATAATGCTAGGTTGTCATACATTTGTGCTAGGTTGGCATGTGGTATGATGCTAGGTTGTAATACATTTACCGTATGCTAGGTTGGCATGGGGTATGATGCTAGGATGCCATACAATTGTGTTAGGTTGGCATGGGGTATGATGCTAAGTTGTACTATTATTATGTTAGGTTATGATGCTAAGTTGTACTATTATTATGTTAGGTTGGCTTGGGGTATGATGCTTGGCTGTCATACAATTATGCTAGATTGGCAATGTGTATGATGCTAGGTTATCATACAATTATATTAGGTTGGCAAGGGGTATGATGCTAAGTTGTACTATTATTATGTTAGGTTGGCATGGGGTATGATGCTAAGTTGTACTATTATTATGTTAGGTTGGCATGGGGGATGATGCTAAGTTTTCCTACAAATATGTTAGGTTGGCTTGGGGTATGATGCTTGGCTGTCATACAATTATGCTAGATTGGCAATGGGTATGATGCTAGGTTATCATACAATTATATTAGGTTGGCATGGGGTATGATGCTAAGTTGTACTATTATTCTGTTAGGTTGGCATGGGGGATGATGCTAAGTTTTCATACAAATATGTTAGGTTGGCATGGGGTATGATGCTTGGTTGTCATACAATTATGCTAGATAAGCATGGGGTATGATGCTAGGTTGTCATACAATTATATTAGGTTGGCATGGGGTATGATGCTAGATTGACATACAATTATGCTAGATTGGCAATGGGTATGATGCTGGGTTGTCATGCAATTAATGCTAGATTGGCAAATACGGCTATGATGCTAAAACTGTAACTAGGTTGTCATACAATTATGCTAGGTTATCATGCAGCTCTTGATTGTTTCATAGCATGCCATTTACTCACATGGGAGCCTCAATAATAAACTAATTAACTTAATTAGCACAATTCATCATTAGCACCTGCTAGTTGCCACCCTGGTAATGTATGTCACGTCTCCTGTTGTTGCATGTTAGCACCTCCTCATATCTCCGTCTCCACTGGACCAATGTACATGTTAAAGTTGGCAAGCTATTTCCAGTAATAATTATAGACCACATGCAATGTACGGGAGCGGATCCAGAAATTTGTTTTAGGTGGGGCCGAATCTAATAAAAAAAAATTAAATAAATAAAATTCTACTACTATTACTACTACTAATAGATAGATAATATGGCAATAATAGATAATAATAACTTTAATATTTTTTTTATATATATATAGGAACAACAGGATAAGCAGCAATATTAACAACAACTACTAATATAAAGTGGAGTGCCTATTATATATCACAAAGGTACACATTGTGTTGCACAGATATACAAGTAGATGATGCCAGTTGAACATGACTAAACTTAGCTGGGGAGCATTAATGAATAAGGCTATAACGTGTCAATGACTTTCATTAATAGATTACATCCCATAAGCCTGGCAGTGTACATACACACACACGCTGGTAGTGGGCTCAACATCCCCCCAATGACGAAATGTGTGATTTGTCTGATCCGCATCAGCAGATCACGAAAATTATTGAACTGGATGTGTCCACGCGGCTGTACGTGTACCACTGATGACAATTACCGTAATGCTCCCTGACAGAGTTTTATCACTGTATGTTTTCAGGTGTGAGAGTGCTCGAATGGCTATAGAGGAAATCCCCCAGTATGAGACGGCTGCTGTCGGTATTGCCAGTCTACATGCTCGTCATCGCATGTACGGCCAAGCCTAGTGAAGTGGTGGACCAGGTTCTTCAGGGCGGAGAGGAGGCGCGGTTCTCCTTCCCCGACATCGACCACAGCCCCGCCAGCACCACCAAGTCTGTTCCCAATGACAAGTCTGGAGAACACCTGTACAACTCTGTCATAGACCTCCTGGAGGACCTCAATGTCCTTCCGCGGTCCTGCATAAAGTTTAAAAAGATCACGCGGGAAGTCCTGAACGTGGATGGAAGTACTGGCATCCGCTCCATAGGGGTTTATTTGTATTTTGAAGAAAACTCTAAATGGAGGAGTGACTTGGACAGTGCAGTGAATGCTGGAGAGTTACCTGCCCGTAGTGCAAGGTCGGATACTTCGTCGGAGAAGCGTGGTGCCTCGGAGGTCAAAGTGCGCTGCCATTCCAAGACTGCGGTGGTTTTAATGGACGCGCATTCTCTGATGAGACAACAGAGCAACATGTCTCATGCTGTCTCAGGATCGGATTATAACAGCACTTTTACGGGTATTGTCATCTGCGCCAAGGGTAACACCGAAGCTGATAGCGACCCTGATCCTGTACCAGGTAATTACACACCTGGTCCCGAGATTATGAAACTTTTTCGAATATAATATCACGCTCACCTCAAAGATTTGTTCATTATTCTCCATGTAAAATTTGAGCTTGAGCATGAGATCGTACTCAGAAAGTTTCGTAATCTCGAGGCCTTATGTTAATATACATTACACAACAATGCTTATGTCTGCAAAGTTTTAACTATTTCGAAAAAGTCCATGTTGTATTGAATGTATCTTATTGCTGAATGAATCTTGTTAGTGATCAATGGATCCTGTCAGAACTGGATGGATCCTGTAAGTG